>PVIC010009691.1:0-45031 GCA_004025085.1 Thryonomys swinderianus
TCTCCTTCCTCTGTCTGCTTTTCTACCTCTCCTCCAACTGACTCTTCCTCCACCCTAGGGACCTAAAGACTAACACGTTGACCCATCTTCTTTGTTCTTGGGGCAAATGCTGCCTTCTCTGGAGTCTCTGGGACATCCTACTTGTGTGGTGACTTGTAGTATGTGTCCTATACCCCCAATTCAACAATTTTGCCCTTCAGCACCTGTGTGCCCGCCCCTTACTGAAGACTGGTTGGGCAGTGACCCCTGTTTAACCTTATGCTTCACCCACACAGAAAACGTGATTTAGGGGCCTTGGCCATCAATGACATCATTGTGTCCATAGTTACAGCAGTCTCCACAGCCGCCATGCTTCAATCACCTCACACAACCGGGTCGCCACTGCTGCTGCTGTTAATCAATTCCCCCAAAATGCTACACACGCCCTTGGACAAACTTCAGCACTCTTCCATGATATCCGTGCTGCCACTGTGAACCTACAGTCCCATATGGACTTAGTCCTTCAATGTGGTTACCTTTGATAATGCCTGGGACTCCACTGGGAGTCCACTGGTTCACAATGGGCTAGTCCAAGTTAAGTTCATGGGCTTGTGGGCTAATTTTAGGTTCACCCTATCTGAACAAACCCATAAAAATGTCACATGGCTGGCAGAGGCCATTGGGTCTAAACAGAGGGGAGGAGATGATGGTGAAATTCAGGTCTGGCTGAGCCAACTGCACCGCATGCCAGTCTCCGAGGTCCTGAGAGAGCCCTTGGCCTCGGTAGACTGAGACCAATGCAAGCATTGAGTTCATGAGAGCAGCCACTGCCAGATAGTGCCTGATCCTCCCCAATGTTGGGCCCCTCCTCTGGCAACCATGGACCAATCCCCAGTAGCCACCGCAAACCCCTCCCACTCCTTGTGCTATATAATGGCTTACACTGCATTCATTAAACAGAAGCATTGCAGAAACCTCCCCAGAGTCTGGCGTGTGTTGATGACTCTGTGCCTCATCTCCTGTGTGCAGCTCTGCAGCAACAAATCCTGATTATTGACTCAATGAGTGTTAGAAGGTTCTGGAGCTAAAACATTTACTGAAAAAGAAATTGTTGTAGTTTGGATCTTATATATTCCCAAATGCCCACGTATGGAAGGCTCAGTCCCCAGCCTGTGATGCTACGGAGAAGTGTTGGTCCTTTTGGAAGTGAGAGCGGTGGGAGGAGGTCAAGCCACTGGCCACATGCTCAAGAAGCGGGTATCAAAAGCCCAGCTTCCTTCAGGGTCACTCCTTGAGTTCTCAGGCACCACAAGGTGAATGGACTTGGTCCACTGTGCACTCCACGCCACCCGTTCTGCCTCACCACAGGCCGAAAAACAGCGGAGCCAAATGACCAGGCACTCAAACCTCGGAATCCATGAGGCCAAAACAAACCTGTCCTTCTGTAACTTCATTTTCCCGGGTCTGTCTACAGTGACACAGACGTGACCACTACAGAAGTGAGAGATGTTCCCAGTTACACATTAAGACACAGTGGTGTTGCAATAATGGGGAAAAGTAGTTGAATGTGTCTGCTCCTGGAGAGGAGTTGTTTCATGTTGGAAGCAGTGAAGCAGTGGTTGTTGACTTTCATCGAGGCTTACCGAGACCCCGTTCTACTGATTTCTTCCTCTTTGCCTGAACATGTATAAGCTAAGTCCCTCCTAGGGGCATAGTCTACTGAATCCCATCCATTATTGCTGCACAACATTCCTTCTTTTTGAGCACAACATTGACCTTTAAAAACTGTCCATCACAATTTCTGTCACTTGTCTCAGTTATTCGTTAGCTCACTATCCACTGACTTAGTGGGTCTTCATGCAAAATCCTATTCCAAATTGTTGTCATAAATAGTATAAATCCTCAAATGCTTGCTTAGCTTTGTTTGAAATGAAAAGAAATTTCAGATTACAGTGGCATTCAAGGAAAATTCTTTTCAAAGAAATTATCCTGGCATGCATACTTGGAAAACTAAAAATACTATGCTAATTTTTGGCCTTGTTCATGATACTCATCCTTTTGTCTTGTTCATGGACAGGATACAATATTACAGAATGTGTGTATCCTAGTGACCATGGCAGAAAATGAATGAAAAGCACTAAAGTTTATAGAAGCTCTTTAAGGCAAGAATTAATAACAATGCAGTATTTGTTGTTGAATCTCCTGAAACTTTCAGTATTTGTGATACATATTTGTCACAGGAAATTGTACCTGCCTAGTTAATCCATGGAATATGTTACAGAAGATCGGTTCATTAATTTAAGTGTTTTTAACAAGTTCATATTGATTAACCTACAAATACAATACTGTATAAGTTATCTTGTTAGCAGAAAAAGTACCCGGGTTTAGCGGTACACGCTTACTTGGTACATCCGCTAGGAGGCTGAACCCAGAGGCACCTGGGCAACATGAAGACTTAGCCAGATGTTGTCTCAAAATTTAAAAGTAGAAAAAGGGTTAAGGATGTAGGTTAGTGCAAAGGCCCCATGCTCAATTTCCACACCAGAAAAACAAACAAACATAAAAACAAATAAAACTGGTAGTGGACAAACTTATTCCTTGCCAACTCCTTAAAATGAGGAGTGTCTAGAGACTCTAGTCCAAACATTTCAAAGCCCTGCTCTTTCACACAGCCCAGCTTTTCGTTTGGTTTGTATGACACCATCTTTTTCTGGCTCTTTCTATATTCTCTGAATCCATTTTCACTTTCTGTCTCTCTGTCTGGTCCTCACGAGGAATAATTCACCACCATCACCACCAGCCAATCCCCAGACAACACGATCTCCCTAGTACTTCCAGCTGACACCTTTTCCCTAGAACGTGACTGAAGATTCAACCCTAAATCTTCGCTGAGGATCCTTGCTTCAGTCCAGATCACTATTTTCGATTGCTCAAGGGGAAATCTTCATTTTTCCTTTTGCAAGGGCTCTTGATACACAAGGTGCTTAGAATTCAAACCTGCTCCTTGTCCATTCCTCCTTATTTATTTTCCATGTAGAAATTTTGAAACCACTTTTTAATCTCTCTTCATTAGATAAATTCAAATTGCTACCGGGTTTCTATGGAGTTCCTAATAAAATCAATTTAGAAGCATGTCCTTGCTATAATCTGGATCTGGACTGTCCCTCAGAGGCCCAGGTGGCCCCAGCCCCTGGCACCATTGGAGGGTAAACCTGCAGAAGGAAGTTAGGACGTCTGGGACACCAGCTCCTCCCTCCTCTCAGGTCCCTGAGCAGTTTTCCTTCACCACAGGTGGTGTCTTACCGCAGGGCCCAAGGAACAGACCGACCTGTTATGGACTGAAACCCTCAAAACTGCAAGTCACTTTATTCAGTCTCCAAGTGATGGGCCTTTGGGTTGTTTCCAAGATTTGGCTATCACAAACTGAGCTGCTATAAATATGGGTGCACATATGTCACTGTGAGACGGATCTTTTCATTCTTTCCTGTATATAAACAGCAAGAAATGCAGCGTCAAATGGGACCTCTAACCCTAGTGTTTTGAGGAATCTCCACACTGATCTCCACAGTGGTTGAACCAGTCCACATTCCCACCAACAATGGAGGAAGGTTCATTTCTCCCTACAGCCTCACTAGCATTTGTCGTTAGTTGTTTTCATGATAGCCATAAAGAATGATACATTGGAGGGGCCCGAGATTTAGCTCAGTGGTTCCGGTGCCTGCCTCGCAAGTGCAAGGTCCTGAGTTCGATCCCAGTAACCACATAGAATGCTGGGTGTGGTGACTCACGCCCACCAGCAAACAATACCGCATACCACAGTGCCAGGTATGGTGGCTCACGCCTGTCATCCCAGCACTCGGGAGGCAGAGGCAGGAGGATTGCTGAGTTCGAGGTTTGCCTGGGCTACAGAGCGAGCTCAGGGCCAGCCCAAACTACAAAGTGAGACCCTATCTCAAAAAAAAAAAAAGAATGATACATTCGAGTCATTTATATTCAAGTGGACATTCCTTGACAACATACTCATAAGTGAGATAGATAGAACACAGACGTATGAATACTGTATCTTTGATCGGGTGTGAGGAACTGTGAAGTGTGAATGGTTCTAAAATGCATGATGGGTATTAGGAAGTAGTAAGAGAATATTCAGAGGGAAGGGGGATGGGGTAACTAAAGAAAAAGAAAAAATTTGGTGATTTAAAAAAGGAAACAAAGCTTATATATGTAGGGGGTGGGGAGCAGGGGAATGGGGAAAATAGAATTAAGTCATGTCATGTACTGGTACAAATTTCCAATGTTGACTGTGATATAACGTGTATATAAAATGTAGCAATGAAATCAATTAAAAAATTGAGAGTCACTACAATGCTACTTCTAAACTGAGACAGTTCAGGCACAGAATGAGGCAAAGCTGACAAGTGTCCCGCCCCTCTCCATCACGTGGGTAACAGTCCTGTTTTAAATATTGTCTGCCTCGCCCTGTCTGCCTTATGCTTGGTTTCTATGCTGTGATGCATCTGGTACCAAATCACTTCAATGTAAAGACCTCATCCACTCAGCTGCCTGTACTTCTCCACAGCCACAGAATGAAGCACAGTCTGTAAGCCGCAGCATATAAAGGCCTTCAGATCCCCACACCTGGCCAGCCTTGCATCTCAGGTGTGCTCTGTGCTTGCACTTCCAATGACACCACAAACTCAAGCATGTCCATGCCTTCCTCGAGCTTTTCACCTTGATTGACTGCTTTTCTCTTTTCCATAAGGAGTGAACATAGTGGGCCTCTAATGCCAATCCTGTTGCTTATTAAGCTGTATACTTTAGAAAAGACAATCTCCCAGCCAGTCCCTTTTCCTGAATGCGTAATCGGTTCTTATTGAGTTTTTTCAGTTACCGTGAGCCTTCCAGGATGAGTTGGGTATTGCTTCTGGCAAATACCCCCTCTTTCACCTTGACTAGGGCAAAGAAGTTGAATTTTTTTTTGAGACAGGGTCTCTCTTTGTACTTCAGGCTAGCGCTGAGCTCACTATGGAGCCCAGGCAAGCCTGGAACTCAGCAATCCTCCTGTCTCTGCCTCCCGAATGCTGGGATTACGGGCATGAGCCACCATTTTTAAACATTTAATTTTTAAACATTTAATTAACAATTAGTTGCTTAAGAATTTTTTACTTTGCTCACTTTTATTTAAAGTCCATCAAAGTATTAACTATTTTCACTCTAAAGCTTTTTTGTTAATATTAACTTTTTAAAGTTTTTGTTTTCAAAGAAACATACTGTGACTGGTCACATGGGCTGGACGGTTTTACCACTGCGTATTCTCGGCAAATCAATCATATGTCACTAATTTCAACTTCTCCATTTTGTAAATCCCATCTAGTATAAGAACTCACCAAATAACAGTTGTGAAACAGGGCTCCATGAAGGGCCCTGTTGTAGTTATTAGTGTGTGTTCTGCTGAGGATTTTATCAGGACTCAAACACTAGCTCTGTGAGAACAAGGGTGAGGACTATGTCATTTGTCTCTGAATCCCCAGCTTCCGGCTTAGCAGAAATGATTTACATAAATTTAGATGTTTCAGCCAGACAGAACTAAATGCCTGTTTTGTAAGTTTTCACCTTTCCACTGAGTTTTCTTGTATGTGGCTCATATGAAAACTAAGATTTAATAATTTATATTTAGCAGAATCATAACTGAAACTATCATTACTTATTCCTTCATTTTATGTTGTACAACAAAGGAGTGGAATTGGAAATATTTTCCCCAATGAGATAAAATAGCAATACTTCAAAAGTAAAGAAAAATTGAAAGCCAGCGGACACCATTTCCAAAACATTCACTAAAGGTATAATAAAACGGGGAGAAAAAAATCATCCTACAGTTTTCCCTACCTTTGATAACCAGGAAAATATTAAAGAAAAATAGGAGCTACCAGGTAGGCAAAGGTGGGACAACATAAGGGAGAACAGAAATTCTAAAATGCTCCCTCAGCACCATGGGATCCGAAGGATATAGTGTTGTCAGGTTCAGAAAAATCAAAGTCACATGTTTTCTCTTATATAAAAATAGGTAAATGAATAGAGATATGGCAAGCAAATAGGTGGCAGACTTTTTTTTTTTTTTGACGGTACTAGGGATCAAACTTGGGGCCTTGTGTACCCAAGGTTGGCACAGTGCCACTTGAGCTAAATCCCCAGCCCAGATGGAAGACTTTTGAAGGTGGAGAAAAAGTTTGGAGAGGGGAAAGGAGAGAGAATTATGGGACTGAATGTGATCAAAATGTTATATGCATAAGCATGCACCAACTTCCAAAAATAATTTTTAAAAATTAACTTCTGGGCCGGAGATTTAGCTCAGTGGTTCTGGTGCCTGCCTTGCAAGCACAAGGTCCTGAGTTCAATCCCAGTAACCACATACAATGCTGGGTGTGGTGAGTCACGCCCACCAGCCATCAATGCCACATACCACAGAGCTGGGCGTGGTGGCTCATGCCTGTCATCCCAGCACTCTGGAGGCAGAGGCAGGAGGATTGCTGAGTTCGAGGCTTGCCTGGGCTACATAGTGAGCTCAGGGCCAGCCTGAACTACAAAGCGAGACACTGACTCAAAAAAAAAAAAATTAACTTCTGGCTTTGTGAGAATGGAGACTGTGTGTGAGTGTGAGAGAGAGAAAGAGAGAGAGAGAGAGACAGAGACAGACAGAGACAGAGAGATTGAGAGACAGGGACAGGGATTCTCTGGATGTCACTATCTGTGTGCTCCTCTCTGTGTCCATGAAAGCGGAGAGCACTTCCAACTTCCCTCAGTTGTTGCTTCTCCCAGTGTTGAATTAAAGCCTTTCGGGGTAAGTGGAAAGAGGCGTCTTAAATACGGGGCTGATCTGAATGTTAGAAGCAGAAATTATGCTGCAGATAGGAAAGTGTTGAATGAAGTTAGATTTCGTTGGCCCGAGTAATAACACTATTACAGGAAAGTCAATACGACTGGGTGATTCTGAGCTGCTAGACTATCACAGCCTCTGAATTTAACTACTCAAATAGCAGTGAGGCCGGACGCACCTGGCTTCGTTCACGGAGCGGACAACACTCCCGGGTAAAATTACTATAGAAACACTGCAGTGAGGACAGGGCTTAACACCTATGTTAAATACAACATGTAATTACAGTATTACTAAAATTTTCCTGATATTTAATGTAGGTTATGGTTTCAATTTTTAAAACATTTTAAAGTAATCTTTCAAAATACATTAAACAAGAACAAAAAGCCTACTTAAACTTCCAGAATCTGCCAAGTAGCACGTTCTATTTTAATCAGCTCGCACTGCTTAGTCACATGAGCATATTGCTGTGTGATGTGACCGCATGCTGCTCTGCTCTGTCCTACCCAGGACGGGGATCATCCTTCCATGTACCGTTTCTGCGCAGCAGTCACCACCCGCCTTTTAGTCACTCAGTGCGCATCTCCCCTTGCAGAGAGCCTACGGCGGCACGAAAGGCCCGTGTTCAAGAAACACAGGTTTTATTTCCTAGTGACCTAAAGAGCAAGATGAGTGGTGCAAAGGAAGCCTCAGGGCGCAAAATGTGGGAGGGAACATTGACTTGGATACTACACAGCCAGGCTTCATGGCGGACACCCAGGACACTACTGTGTACAAAGCGTCGAGTACTAAATTTGGGGTCTCCAATGAGGGTTTTAGAGAAGAAACGGGGAGATCACTGTACTGTATGTGAAACACTTTTAGGAAAACCATAAAAATACAACACAGGTGCAACACTCAGGAAAATGTACAACAGGAAGGCCAGGCTGCTGCTTGACCATGGAGTTCCCTATTACATCCCAGAGGCAGACCAGGTTACAACACTCCAAGTGGGTCAGTGCGCCTTTCTGTAAACCGCTACACTGCCCGAGCTCTGCTCTAGTCAGCAAACACAGATCGGTGCCTTTCTTACGCTCATGGACAGTGTAGGCTTCCTAGAGTCTTGTGCTTTTGTAGATCAAGATGCCATTGAATGACTATGCTATAAAGCACTGACTTTCTAGTACCTAGAACTACGCTTTCGGAGAGTTCTGCATAAGGCTGGCACCTTGGACTCCAGGCAAAAGATTTTAATGCTGAAAGCGTGCTTTTCATAATAATTTTTACTGGAGCATAATACTGCAAAAGGTTGTATTTCCATACGCAAAATAGAGTGCACAATTAAAAAGAGAAACGCTGTTCAGTCTTCACTGCCTTTTAAAACAAGTGTCAAGAAACATGAACAGCAGGGGCTGCAGCCCCTGAGGTACGTCACAAGTACTGTCTTCTTAATGCCTCTCACTAGGTCCTTCACGACATCATACACGCATAAAACCTTAGGACTCGTCTCATCATCTAAATGGCAAACAATTTCTAGGACGACGTTAGTGTATCAACCAGGAATACCGATGCCAAGGTCGATCAAAGGGAAAGCGCTTTTTACAACTCAACTTACACCACAGGCGACCAAGCCAAAGCCATGATGCTGACAGAAAACAAGCAGAAGAGCCGCTTAAGCGGGCGGGAACCCTGGACACACCTGTAGGAGCTGATGCTCTCGCGATCCAGAGGCCCCGTGGTAGTGACCACACCGCTCAGCGCGTCGATCTGGAAGGCTTCTCCTTGGTTACCCGACACAATGGAATACTCCACGAGGCCGTTGGAACCGCTGTCCAGGTCCGTGGCTGTTACCTATGAAGAGCCAAGTACCCGTCAGATACGACTTAATCTCAACATGGGCTAGGCCTACCTCTCCGAGGACTGCATTAGGGAAAAAATCTCATAAATTGTTAAATACATTTTAAGAATTAAAAGGATACCGACAAGCAGATGTAACAGCCATTTAACTTTATAATTGAGTGATGGGAGAAGACATTTTTTGGATACTCATCCAAAGGATTTCCAAATAACTTTCATATGCCGTTGAGGTATTGTATGCAATAGGCAAAATTAGTAGGAAAATATCTAACTTTCTGGAATTCAAGATTTCTTGTACTGTCTGAAGATTCGTGGTTATACCAGAAAGGTAATAAGTATTATAGGAAACCTTTATGTACCAAATATTGCTTTTTTTCACTTGTTCTTTTTTTCTGTTTAAAGTAGCACCTTTAAAATAGGCCATGGGTAAATTTTGACGTGGTATTAACATTTTAGTTTAAGGGCATCTTCAAAAAATAAAGTGAAGCCTCACAAATTTATATCCTGACTATCTGATAAGTCATCAAACTGTTGTTGGGAATGGAATGAAAGTTACAGAACATTCTGTGCAGAGACATGTTGGTCAGTTTGCACTGAACTTCAGGGCCTGAGCCAACCCTGTCAGTGGATTCGAGATCTCATCTAAGAGCCAGTTGCAGATTTGTTACGTTTTCCATTCTCTGGGGCCCTCGGCCTTAGCTCCTGCCTCTAGTCGCCCCCTTCCCGGTTGCCTCACTGACGACCCAGCCAGCAGTGGGTTCTGCATCCATGTTTTGCCCCTGAATGTACACTTGGCAGCGAGGCCAGTCATTCGGGGACCCGGACGGTCCACCTGGGGCACCCGGGATCTCATCAGGAGGACCCGCACCCGCTCTCGGTGCAGACCCCGCCCGCACCAAGGACGGAGCCTGTGATGTAAATCTAGGCGTGAGCTGCGGGTCGCGTCAGCAAAACTCCAGGGCCAAAGGAAATGGCCTGCTGCGCGGCTCACTTTGCCCGGGAGGTGGTTTTATGCTGATTCTCTCTGCAGATTCACAGGGATTCGGGGACCTTCTGATGCCCAATTTCATGACTGCGAAGACCAAGTTCAATGGTGAAGGAAAGGAGACGCACGGACACCAGTTTTGATGCAGATAGAGAAATCACCAAAGCTAGGCGGGAATTAGCGCTGGAATAAAAGTGCCTGGTGAGCAGATTTCACGTCTACAGAGCTCCTCATCTTTTCAGACCTGGTGCAAAGATCATTCCTCTGCGGAACTATGGTCTTTCTTGCCTCATTTTTATCTCGACATTAATTCCAAGCTCATTGTAATTAGTTACATGATGTTCCATAAAATTAAATGTTACATTTAATATAAAAATCTTATATTTCCAACCTCCCCACCGAACTGTGTGCATTTTTAAGTCCAGTGATTCTTTGCGCCCCTGTGTGTCCCCGTCCTGGAATGATGCTCAGAGTCCCTGGAGAAAGCAACAGGCTGGGTACTGAACACCTAACGAAAGAGGAGGAACAACACAGCAGAAACTTCCGATTTCGCTGAGTCGAGTTGTATCCAATCCAGCTCACATCACCCCCTCCCTGAAGACATTTAACATTTACACGCTGGACACAGGCCTTAGGTATTCTGATGTACACCGCTTGGTAATTACGCGCACACTGCCAGCCCAGAGACCCACACACCTCCGTTACCTGGGTGACGTGGGCCTTGTAGCCCTGGCCTTCAGACACTGATGCTTGGTACACGCTTTGCCCGAAGCGTGGCGCATTATCGTTCACGTCCTGAATCGAGACGACTGCTTTGCTGTAGGCTCTATGCTCGCTGCTTCCAGCTAAAATGATGAGCTGTACTTCCCTCTTGACTTCAAAATCAAGGAACTGGGGTTCTTTCACAGTCAGTTGTCCTAATTTTATTGCCAAGGAAGAAAAAGAACGATGTGTAGTCATTTTAAAAGGGTTTCAAGTCACCACTGACTCTGTGCCCCCGTCCCCACCCGACCGTCCAAAGTTCCAGCCCCACGGACCTGCGTCCCCGTGAGAAGAGCTGGGAGCGTGACATACGCTCACCGAGTTCCCACAGGCGGCGGGGAGGATGGTGGAAGAGCCGAGGCCTGGCGCCCTCCTGACCCACCCTCCCCCGCAGGGCCGACCTTCCCGGGCCCTCTGCGCCTGCGCTGCGGCCGGCCCCTCCCAACCTTCACCGTTCCTCCCGGTCCCTTGCTGTCGCTGCGCAGCTGGTCTCCCCCGCAATCCAGTTTCCATTCTGAACTAAAGAATGGCACTCTCACACATGGTCCCTTCGGTGACCTTCCACAGCTGCTATGAGAGATTTGGCACCTCAGCCTACTCGAGACTCCTCCCCGGCCTCCCAGGCTGTCTGGATCACCATCCCCTTTGCTGTCTCTGCTCTGGTCCTGCTGTGCTCTGCGGTCCCGAGAGTCACAAACGCTCGTTGTCACCTTGTCTGCATTTCCAATCGCCTGCAACCGCCCATGCAGCCTTCTTCAAGTCTTTTCTCATCACAACAGCCCCTAGGGGGCGCTCCCGTTTCTGGGCACCCGTGTCATTGTTTACTACCCGAATAGTCACAAACTCCACAAGGTGAGGACTGTTTCCGGTCTCTTATCCTCATAAAGGTGCATTTTGGGGGCTGATGCCATGTCCAAGAATCTCTTCTAAACTTGGAAATGCCTTTCACTTAATTACTTTCTTAAATTTCTACTCTGTTTTCTCCTCCACTTTTAAACACAATGTCAGATCCAATTTCATATTATCATTTAATTGGGTCTTCATAACAGAAGTTCTATGAAATACTTAGTGAATGAGCAGTAATTTGGAGTTGGGGACACCTGAAACCAAGAACAGATTCCAGGGCTGGCTATTTCATTTGGGGGACTCACGTGGCACCACTGCCTACTGATGCTCGTGACTTGGAGCGAGTCATGAAGGTCTCACAGTACTAAGGCTCCTCTCCGTAACACGGAGGTTTACGGAGATTTAATAATGACCCGAGGGCAACCGCGAGCAAGAGACACGACAGCCACAGGACATGCTTTTCATGTGCAGATGCTTTACCCAGCTTCGCCTGCCCTTACATGGTAGGATATAGTGCAGGCTTAAGATCTTCGTGAACTGTGAATTTAGAAAGAAAACTTAACACACAAACATTTATACACTTAATATCTGGTAAAAGAATCTTTTTTTTTTTTTTTGAATGGCCTGGAAACCACATGCTGTTGCTGTGAGCCACTGTCAACCAGTAACCGACCTGAAAGGCCGGGGATATAGCTCAGCAGCACCGCACCTGCCTGGCAAGGGCAAGATCCTGAATTTAATCTCTGGTACCGCAGAAAACAAACAACAAAAAAAACCAAAAAACAAAAACAGACAACCAACCTACTCCCAACAGCTTCAGGTCATCCAGCAATACGTGGACGCTGGTAGGAATCATGCCTTGTTCTAGTAGTTTACGTTTGATGTGAATGTTTGCCAGAGATTTTATAGTTTATATTGTTAATAAGAAAAAATGAAATATTTTTATTTTATGTTCAGAATGCGCTATCCTACAAAATTTAAAGTGTCATAAATTCACTACTGTTTTCTGACCTCAGATTTAAGTACAAATTTTAGACAAGGATCAAGTTTCTTTTACGGACCACAGCCTGTCGTGACCGGCGCTGCTGACAGGAGTCAGAAGTGTCCCCACGGGGCCGCTGCGGGACAGGGAGGGACAGGGAGGATGTGCTTTATGAGCTGGTAATGAAAGCAGCCGGTTTTCTTAAGCCTTTGTGGTCCCTGCCCACTCAAATGGCAGAAGAACCCTGTTTGGGGGCCCACAACTCTCTAGCAAACAGAGCATCATGCTATCGTGCTATTGTGTTACTATTCATACAGGAGAAATAAAAGAGAAATGCAACACTAAATTGCCAGCGTCATTTAGTAGAAAGTGTGCCAATTATGGTGCAGATCAAAGCGGAACTTTTAATAAAAGGCTTGTGTTTAGGCTTTGATAATTGGAACTTTGCACTTGGAATGGATCTATGATTCTAATGTTTTCCTTGCTTGGTTTTTATTTCTGGCATAATCGCTGGCACATGCTGTGAACGTTGAGCAGCTGGGAAAGACAATAGGCAGTCTGAGAGGTGACTCGAGGCTGGCACACCTACGAAATCCACATTTCACCGTCCATGACACACACGCGTTTTTCCCAGAGACATCAAGAACATAATCATCAGTGAGATTAGAGTACTAATGAGCTCCCTCTAATGGCATGCACAAAAATCCACTTTTTTTGATAAGAAAGAACCCTTGCAAATGTCACCTCCATATTCCTGCTCATACGTTATATGCCAGTTGTGCAATTTGAGAACAAAAATGCAGTCATATTTTCCTTCCAATACACGTACATCGATAGCTTTTGTCCAAGTTACACAATACACGTCAAAATGAGATTAAGATTCTTCACATGCTACATGCTGGATAACACGATCAGGTTACTCCAGTCAATTACGCACTGTGCATATGGAGCTATATAAACCCAAAGCAGAATGTGACAAATATTTATGTTACCCAGTGGTTTTTAAATGCTCTCCTGCTACAACTATGTCTTTGAAACATTGAAAGTTTAATCATTTTTGTTTTATGTCAATCTACCAAATAATGGATTGAGTATTACCATCTGTTATTCACATGCACGGTCTTAGTCAAACTCTAAAATTCCTGCTGGTTTAGATGGTACTAAATGTTTCTAAACCAAAGCGGCATGAAGTTTACTTGCAGAAGTCAACCTTTGGCTTGTAACTATGGAATAGGGCTGCTTCACATGAGCACGATGTTACAGATCAATTCTATTAGTTTATCATACACGTTTTCTATTTGAATAGGTCTATTGTTTAAAACAAATCCATCTGCATAATTTATGTGGGATTCCTTTTGACACAAGTCTAATGATAATGTGTCAAAGGTAGTATGAAAGATGTATTTAATAGCACAAAGCTTTGGAAAAGTTTCCTTGACAGAGTCGTAAACAATATACTTGAATGACTCTCATGAGAAAAACCACAAAAATATTTGACCAGTTAGTTATATGCATACATGGGCATGTTATACATGTATATGATGTGTGCTGATATGTGTCACTGGCTTACAGAAGGGGTCCTCAGAAGACAGAACAAGATTGAAAATGGGAACCCGGAGAGGTAAGAAAGCATCCACGTTGTTGAAGGGGGTCTGTCCTACCACACATGTCTGAGAATCTGTGCAGAATATGGAAAATATGGTGAGAAAACCCTGCAAAAGGTTAAGGGGCTGACGGAAGAATAGGCAAATAGAAATCCGAAAGCTAAATAAGTATTTTAAAAAGTGGTCACTATTTATAAATCTCCTAAAATTTATATGCAGAAATCCAAATTGCTTTTTTTGGCAGTACTGAGGATCAAACTCAGGCCTTTGTGCATCCAAGGTTGGTGTGGTACCACTTGAACTAAATCCCCAGTCCCTTGAAATCCAAATTTCTTAATGTTGATGTTGAGTGAAAGGAAAAGAAAAACTCCTGAACTTACAGTGCCATGCTATCTTAGTTGTGTATCTTTTTAAAAAAATTAATAATTAAACAAAATAGTTTCCGCTTGATGATGTCTCTGGGTGAATTCAAGGGGAGAGCAAATCCTTCTTAAAGGGGACAACAAATTCAGCCCAGGCCACCGCGGGTGCCCAAAGGAAGAGTCTCAAAGACAGTGAGAAGCTCGTGGAGTGTGAGCACAAAAACCACGGAGAACACGGCCTGCGGAAAGGCACGGGTTGGCTGGCCCGAGGGAGGCGCTCCACAGCCCAGGGATGGGCGTTTCTCGAGGCAGGTGGCAGTACGTGCGCCTTTGCATTCCTAGTGTCCATTCTTCTTTTAGCAGATCATCAAGGATATTATTAAAAATAAATATTTAAAATATAAATATTTACTATAAATATTTAAAATATTTATAAAATATATATATTAAAAATTACATTTCACTATAATTAATTTTAAAATAGGTTTCCACAGATGAGGTTTTGGTCTGATTCTAGGTACATTCCATGCACATTTTCACAGGGAAATTTCAAGGGGTGGAGGGCATACCAAGAGCACATGAAGGGTGACAGGACCGAAAGATCTGGACAGACCAAGGAAACGTGGAAACTCCTCTGTTCTCCTTTTTCTCTAAACATTTTATTCTCACTTCCTTTACACACTCACTCAGACACCTCCAGAGTGGAGAAATGAGGAGCTGTGCTCCCAGTCCTTTGCCGAGAGCTTCCCGCTCTGCCTGGCAGCTCAGGCCCGAGGTAAAGGCCGTAGAAGCTCCCTCGGAAAGCGTCCTGACACGGGCGGGAGCCATGCGGGCTGGCCGCAGGATCCCCTCGCCGCTCTCCCCTGGTGCACCTACACGGAATACACACGGCAGGTGCGTGCAAATACAGGAACGACCACAAACCTTCCTCTTGGGGTTTCACAAGGAGGCAACAGATAAGTACCGACTACACAGCTGTCAGTCAAAGAAGCATGTTTCAGTGAATCAATTGGTATTCATTTGACACACGATAATGGTCTTATTAAAGTTAAATGTAATGCATGCTGTATTTGGAAATAGTTTCTTTATCACCACATAAAAACTTTCCCAGCTGTCTCTTTTTTTTTTTTTTAACACTCTTGACACTCAGTGGTGAGTCAGAAGAATCTCTGATGAAAGTTCTCCAAGGCGAGGCAGCGTGCTTATTTCCATTTGAAATTCACTACCAATGATCTCGCTACCAGAGCTCCAGTTTCCTCACAGGGTTAGTCAACTCTAAGGAAAAGCCGATTCACCTCCAGAAATTCAAAGGGCAAGATAGACACTGTCTAATTTGTAAATAACTAGAGTAGGATTCTTAGTGAACATATACACACACATACATACGTAGCTCTGGATTTTCCACCGTTTCTCACTGGCTACCATACCAATTTTCATGTTTACCTGATAAATTATTTACCTCTGAAAATTTCCATCCTTGAAATTGTATAGCGGTGTTTGTCACTAGTAACCCTGAAGGAAGGAGAGATAAAGCTACTGCAAGGGAGGAAAGGATTACCTGAGCTGGAGTCCAAGGAAAAAGCTCCATTTTTGTTTCCGCTAAACACTGAATATTTAATGCTGTCCTGGACTGCATCAGGAGCAAAAGCTTTTACAGTCATGACCGAAGTACCTGTAAGAATTGGATTTTAAAAATCTTTAGGAAAAGAAAATTCCATGGAAACACAAGAGCAAATACCAAGTGTTATTATCAAATAGTACTATTATTTGAAATACAGTAGTATCTTCAAGCATACATTCATTCAACAGTTAATTCAGTAAATATCTCTGTAAGTCAGATCCCACACTAGGTGCTGGGGATACAGGGAGCAGAAGGTAAGAAACACCTCTGTCTTGTGGTGGCCGTTAACTGGCGGGAAGAGGCAGAAAACATGCACATGACGAAGGTGGCTTCAGATTGTACCGCTTCCCTAGAAGACAGGGAGGTTCTGTGAGGAGTCTCTTCTTGGGTCAGGCAGAAAGACACGTCGCTGGAGACTGCGGGCGCAGTGAAAGGCCCAGAGCCCTGGGAAGAACGGGGGGAGAAAACTCCAGGGAGGGGAATAACCTCCCCAAGGTGGCGAGCTTGAAAAAGACTTTGGGGAAACTGAGTCACTGCAGAGGCAGGAAGGGAAAATGGCAGAGTGGGGAGAGGAGTGACTGGAAACATTTTAAGGAGTAGTGTAAAGCGATACGATTTATTTCTTAAAATAACATATTCACTGTCATCTGGCAGACAGAAAAAAGCGGGTAAGAAAAGAGCACAGAGGGCGATGAAGGTCTCAGTGCAGTAGCACTAGTGGAAGACAGTAGCCGGGACTCTGGGAGTGGAGACAGGAAAAAGCAAACAGCTTGGAGTGTATTTGGATCCTGTGTCCTGCACACTGGGCGGGAATGCGAAAGGCGGCGGCTGAAGTATAAATGTAAGAGATAATTTCTCAACCAGTTTCTACCTTAGTTACAGAAAAGAGCCATCCAGTGAGAGCCTAGGAGATTTCACTGTCAAACACCAACTCATTAAATATTAAAATGCAGTAACAGTAGAGATGACTTTGAGGAAGGAACAGAAACTGAGTTAGGTGTAAGACTTAAAAAGACAGGAAAGAAAGAATTTAAAGTTATAGAAAACAGGACAACTAGAAAAGACTGCTAGTGGCAATAACATGACTGGTAAGATTACACCTGGGCCAGGCGTGGCGGCTCACGCCTGTCATCCCAGCACTCGGGAGGCAGAGGCAGGAGGATTGCTGAGTTTGAGGCTTGCCTGGGCACCATAGTGAGCTCAGGGCCAGCCTGAACGACAAAGCGAGACCCTGTCTCAAAAAAAAATTCATATATTTGAAAATAATTAGACCTGACTTCTTTTGCTAAGGATAGTCAAGAAGAAAGTATATTATTTCATGTATCCAGAGGTCATTCCATTTTGTATTGCACAATCGTGCTGCACTGAATGATGTACCACATTTTGTTTTCCATTCACCTGTAGAGGGACAATTGGATGGATTCCCCATTGGGGTATTTATCATACACACCATTGTGTGAAGACCCATGTTTTCATTTCTTAGAGGTAAATTCAGAAGAGGAATGTGTTTAACTTTATAAAAAAGCTACCAATCTATTTTTTAAAATCATTCTATTGACATTCCTTCAGGAAACATTGAGAATTCTAGTTGCTTCCTTTCCACTGGTGTTTGAATTTACCCATCTTTGTGGATACGTAGGATACGTTGTTTTACTTTTGATTTTCCTGACGTGGCAGTGACCACCTTCTCTTTGGCTGTTTGCCACATCCACCCTTCTTTTTAATTTGTCTTTGTTCCCTGATTCCTTGTCTATCCATCATTCCTTGCAACTTTCTTATGAAGTTCCTTATTATCCCTTTCTTTTCTGACTTCAGATATATAACTTGACACAAGTACTCTGGACTCTAACCTCGTGAGGTGTCCACGCTCCCAGTGTTTTCTGCCCCTAGGATGCCACCTGCAAGAAAGGTATGCAGTTGGTACTATCTGGAAGGAGACAGGCAAAGGAGGCTCTCTGGGAGTCTCTAGCCACAGACTGCACAAAAGCTGGGGCTTTATCCTCTAAGGAGCCAAAGAGGAGAAGTGAAAGATAATGTCTTTCAGGGAAAGAGAAGCTGCTGTGATGTCAGAGATGAGTTCACAGCAGAGCTCTCTAACTCTTAATGCCTCTGGGTAAAAGCAAGGCACAGAGACAAAGGAGGAAGTCAGAGGGTGGGGGGTACAGACTGCCCGAGGTGCCTGAAGTGCCCGAGGCCCTTGAGCTCATCACTGCCTGCATGGCAGCAGGCTTCAGGATGTTTAAGATGTGGCTCTTTTCAAGAGAACCTTAGAAATTCATGTTAACTTTGAAGGGAAATATCCCTACATGTTGGAAAACAATTTAGACAACAAACAGCACCAGATGGGCCGTGTACCATGTAGTAATGTCCTGGCTGTACTTGTGAGCCTGGGGAGATGGCTTCTCTGATGGGGAAGACAAAGATCTCCTGTTTTGATTACCAGCCCTTTTAGCACTTATGTGCACCACTGATTTGTCATCGTCAGACTTGCGCTGAATACAGCTGGAGACTGATCTCGTATCCTTAATTAAATTGGATTATGTTCCATGACAGTGCGCAGGTGTAGTTCTCTATATACAGTGGTAACTCGGTTCACAAATACTTTCGTTTGCAAACAATATGGTTCACAAACAGGAGCAGTTGGCAAAATTTTGTTTTTGTGTGCAAACTCTGTATTGGATGACAAACAACTATGGCCATTTTTTCCCCCGGCACAAATACATATGTGGGCATCTTTTTCAAAACTGTAGAAAAAAAAAATAAGTTTGTGAACCAAGACATCATTTGTGATTTCTGTATTTCTATAACATCACATTAATTTTTTCCTTTGAAACTTTGCATGCTTACTAATAAAAAGGCAGATATGCTAATTAACCTGATTTGATCAGTTCATATTGCATACATGTACTGAAATATCACATTGTTCTCCAGAAATATGTACAATTATTAACTTAATAAAAATTTTTAAGAGTTTAAGATGGAAAAGTAAGCTACTCTAATTTGATCATGGCACACTGAAAGCATCTATTACATTACCACACTGTATCCCATACCATTTGTACAACTAAAGCCTTTCATAAACTTAAAATCTAGGGTACTTGCCATCTTTGTTCAGCATAATTCTTAAATAAAGCATGGGGCTGTGTATCGAAAGTTTATTCCATTGTAAACACCACTTGCTTGATGGCTGTGGGACAAAGGAATGTGAGAGAGAGAGGGAGGGAGGGAGGGAGGGAGGGAGAGAGAAAAAGAGAGAGAGTTGCACAAAGGACACGGAAATGTTATAGACTCAGAAAAGAGAAAAGCGCTGGCCTCTCCCTCGGGACTGCTCTAAACGGAGACAACAACTCCATGCTGTAGCATCACAACAGCAGTGGGGTCTGCAGTTGTAAAAATTAGCACCTATTCAAGCTCTCTGCTAAGCTTCTCTGTGGAATGCCACTGGAGGGGCCCGGGAATGATGCTTAAATCTCACTCTGCTACAGGTTACAGTGAAATTGATACCTAAACCAGGATAAATTGATAGGTCATTTTTCCTAGATATTTAAGAGAATTTCACTGAAAGCAACAGGAAAGAAGAAAAGGCTCTAGAGGAGGGAAAATTTTCCCCTAGTATCTTTTTAATGCTTAATAATCAAAGAGAAATACAATGATTACTATAAGTATTAAAGAATAAAATGTATGATACTGCCCACAAGACTGAACTTCAGTGAGAACTCAGTGGGGAAAAAATGCATAAAAGAGAACTTGTTAGGGAGAAAGAACAGGAAAACTCAAGCTGAATGTGCCACTCTCTTTAGATACATCACATTTAACATGAACTGTGACAAAGTTTAAAATCATTTATCGAGATTTCCAAGAGGTTGCTCTTTTCAAGCAAGTTATGAAGTCATTTAGCAACAACATAATGGATTTTAATTGATCACGGTGGAATCAAGTTACTACACATGTCAAGAACTCCTTCAGATTCATTATAACCTGGTACTTATTTTATTGCCTTTCAGAGACATGTTGTTGATACAAAATGGTAGGGATATACCTTGACAGTAGTACAGTATGTTTTATCTTTGGTGCTTAATCAGTTTGGGGCTTTCTGATACAATTTACATTTAAACACGGGATATTTTATTTCAAATGGCTTGTCATATATTCTTAAATACTTCAGTAAGAAAAGAGCTATTCAGGCAAGACGTACAATCTTGCTGATGGCTTTTTTCTTTTGTGTGGGTTAGAATGCTTATTATACATCCAATTACAAAAGAAATATGGAGAGCCCTTGCATGTAAAAGAACAAAAGGAGTACAGAATTGCAAAGAAGAATTACACATAGCTCCTCTCAAAGGAAACAGTCCTATTATTGCAAATAAAAATGTTCATAAAATCAAGAGGAGTTACAGAACAAGAGTTTCATTCAATGAAACTGCTTTGAACTTGATGCTCATGTCAGTAAAAAACTGAGAATGCTTATGTAGGATCTTTCCCTGACAAAGTTTAAATTTGAGACTTTCCTGCAGAAAAATAAGAAATAACTAGATAGCCCAATTATTGCAGGCCCCTGCTTACTGCACACATTTTTAGTAAATTTGTTTCTCTGGGTATGTAAATAAAACTTACACTTAACACACTGTTCAAGTCATATCAAGGTAAAAATGGTAAGCTAGGAAAATGATTACCACTTCCCCCTCAATAGCCATGACATAAGTAAAATATCTAAAACAATTTATCTTTTACTTTTTAGATTTTGTGTTTCAATTTAAGCTTCCAATTGTATTTTTTAAGAAAAGTATGGATTATGTAATGTTCTTGTCTTTCTTTTTACAAAAGTACCATTTAAAAAAGTAATATCATCCACAGCAGGAGTGGATTTTCAGTTTGAGAGGACAATTGTACTATTAGTCAATAGTATAGGGCTGTAAAATCAAGTCAGTGTAAACATGTGGATAAGTTTCTCATTGATTAGAGAAATAGTTTTTTTTCCAACCTTTGCCTAAGTTTGCATTATCCAGTATCTCTCTTAACTACCTAGTCTTTCAAATTCCAAATATACTTTCATCATTTAAGAGAAATATTTGAAGCAAAAATCAGCAAAATGTCAGAAAAGCAAGTCCCAGGCCTCACTCTCCACAGTGGAGCCGAATGGACAGCAGTATATTTTATAAAAAGTATTTGTGAGAACTTAAAAATCAGTTGAGAATTCTAGGGCTCTAGGCAAGCTCTAAACCAAAGGTAGTCCCTTGGTTTTCAAAATACAAACCATTTGATTTCACTACTAATCCAGCTTCCCACACTTTGTCACGCTTTGGTGTGGCTGGGAATAAACACCCAACTCACAGTTTCTCCATCTGGGGGGGCAAGAAGTGTGCCTGACTTCTCGGCTTTTGGGTAGGCTGGGAAAGAGCCGATTTTGTCTAGACGGATTTGGAGCACTGATAGGGATCAGTACACTTCCGGTGCCTGGGGGCCTGCTGAGAACAAAGGCAAACACAGTGGCTTGGAGCAGTGTCAGAGAACTTGAAGGATCCAGACAGACAACAGCAGGGGAAAGATCACAAGCCTGAGAAAGAAAATGCCGGCCCTCTGTGATAGGGAAGTTACATGCACAAATTCAGAGAA
The DNA here is from genome assembly GCA_004025085.1 of Thryonomys swinderianus. Classification (NCBI taxonomy): domain Eukaryota; kingdom Metazoa; phylum Chordata; class Mammalia; order Rodentia; family Thryonomyidae; genus Thryonomys; species Thryonomys swinderianus. The sequence goes on from PVIC010009691.1 coordinate 21,459, forward strand.
AATAGAAAAGGCTGGACAGACGCTCAAAATCTCCAGTCAGGATTATTGGCAAAGGTCTTCCCAACGTTAAGCTAGTCTGTGAAGACTGGAAGAGACTGTTTTGTTGTGTTTTTGTTTTTAAATGCACAGCTCCTCCCAAATACTGACAAGGCGTACACAAAAACAAGGAAACATGCCCCAATTAAAGGGTCAAAAAAAGCCTACAGAAAAAAAAGTCTTAAAGAAATAAACATCAATGAATTACCTGACAAAAATGAAAAACAATTGTTTTAAAGAAATCCTTTCAGTGCACTACACAGAAATACAGAGAAGCAAATGAAAGCAGAAAACTATGGATGAACAAAATGAGACTATCTATAAGGGGACAGAAACTAATGGAAGAATCAAATGGAAATTCTAGAACTTAAGAATATAATAATTGAACTAAAAATTTCACTAGAAGAGTTCAATAGATAAGATACAGAGGAAGAATAATTGAATTTAAAGATATACAACTAAAATTACCAAGTTAGAGGGGAAGAAATAAAATGAATAAAAACTGAAAGGCCATTTAAGGCACCATCAAGGGAAGCAAGATACTCATTACAGAAGCCTTGGAATAAGAGAGGGAATACCAGAAGTTAGATTATTAAAAGAACTTGCATTAGTCAGCTTTGTTGTTGCTTAAGATGAAACCCAATATCCACAATTTATAAGAGGACAGATTTAATTTGGCTTACAGTTTAAGGTTGTAAATTGGTTGGCTAGCTCCAAGGCAGAAAACAGTGGTAAATGGTATGGTAGAGCCAAGACACTTACTTAGTTCGTGGTGCCCTGGAAGCAATGAAACAGAACACTGCCAGAGAGGAAGGAGCAAGGGACAGACACGGACCCTAAGGTCATGCCTCCACGACCCACACATACACATCCAGAAGTGTGCTCCATCCATCCTCGGTGAATACCTGAAAGCCAATCAGTTGACATTCTACCATCAACCCTTCAGAATCAGTGGTCAAAAGCTTCCCCAAATTTGAGGAAGGAAGTGGAAATTCAAATTTAAGAGGCTCAGAGAACTACAATTAGGATGGACCCAATAGGTCTGCATGAAAACACACAGCAATCAAACTGTCACATATTAAAGATTCGAAGAAAATTTTGAAAGCAACAGGAAAGAAATGATTCATCCTCTACAAGATAACTTCTATAATATTAAGCAGATATCTCTACAGGAAGTATAGAACTCAGAGAGAAGTCAGATGATAGATTTAAAATGCTGAAAGAAACTGCCAACAAAATACTGTATTTGGCAAAACTGTCTTTCATAAAGGAGAAATAGACCTGGCCAATGAAACAAACGTTGAAAAATTTTATAATCATTAAACATGCCTTACAGAAAAGAGTGTCCTTAGATTGAAGCAAAAGGAAGCTACATAGAAAATGAAAATATAAAAAAAATATAAAGTTCTTAGTAAAGGAAAATATATAAAAACCATAAAATCCTTTAATGCTAACATGGTGATGAATAAATAATGTTTAATTCTAGTATAAAATTTAAAAGATAAATGCATAAAAATAAGTAGCTATAAACTGTGACAACTGATATCAAAGATAATTTGGTATGGTGATAACAAAGTATATAGGTATCAAGGAAGATATAAAGGAATAATTTTGTACATAATTGAAGTTCAGCTGTATAATAATTCTATGAGATTGTTATATTTTACATAATCTCCATGGTAATGACAAAAAATCGGTAGAAAAGATACAAAAGGAAATACGAAGTCATTCATAGTATTGGAATACTTAAAGTAACTGAATGGATTTTTTTGAAAAAATCAGCTTTATTCACTTTGGATAAAAGAACACACTAAAAATAAAAGGGTGAAAATAGATATTAAATAAAAATTCTATCAAAAAACAAAAAAAGGATGAGTACCATGCTAATGCCGGATAAGTCAGACTTCACATCGCCTACTATGACAAGAAACAAAGACGGACATTCTATACTAATGGAAAGGTCAGTTCACTAGGAAGTTACAGCCATTGCAGATAACTACCTTTATGGGCAAAAAGCCGAAGTATAGGCAAACACTGGCAGAACTGAAGAGAAAAACATACAAAAATAAGAGGGCGTTTTCATATTGCACTTCAACAACTGATACGTCAACTGGACAAAATATAAGTCAAAGAACAGGGGCCTGAATAACCTGCTGACCGACTGAACCAAAGAGACATACACAGAACACATCACCCAGCCGAACAGAACACACATTCTTATCCAGTGCACGCAGAGCACTGTCCATGTAGCTCATATGATAGGTCACAAAACAAGTCCTATTAAATTTAGTAAGACTGAAATCATACCAAGTATCTTTTCCAACCACAACAGAATGAAACTTGAATTCATTAGCAAAAGGAAAATTGGAAAATTCCCAAATATGTGGATGACCAATGCACCAAGAAATACAAAGAGAAATTAGAAAATATCTGGAGATGAAAACAAGAGCTCATACCAAAAATTATGGGATTCAGCAAAAAGCAGCCCACAGAAAGAAGTGACTAATGGAAAATAACTGCATTAAAAACAATAAATCTCCGATCAACAAATAACGTCACCCTAAGGAACTGCAACAAGAATAAACAACTCATAGTGGAAGAAGGGAATCAGAAAGGATTCAAGCAGATACAAAGTAAACTGAGAAAAACAACAGAAAAAGATGAATGAAACTAAGGATCTTCTTTTTTTTTTTAATAATTTTTATTATTATTATTTTTTTTCTTTTTTGCGGTACCAGGGATTGAACTCAGGCCCTTGTGTGTCCAAGGATGACGCAGTACCACTTGAGCTAAATCCTCAGCCCAAGGATTTTCTTTTAAGAATGAACAAGACTAACACACTTTAGCTAGGATAAGAAAAAAATACAGACTTAACAAAAATCAGCAGTGAAAGATCAGCAGTGAAAGAGGAGACATCATAAATGATGCCTCAAAAATAAAGCAAGGGGGTCCAGAGATTTAGCTCAGTGGTTCTGGCGCCTGCCTCCCAAGCACAAGGTCCTGAGCTCGATCCCGGTGACCACATACAATGCCAGGCGTGGTGACTCACGCCCACCAGCCATCAAAACCACATACCATAGTGTCGGGCGTGGTGGCTCACGCCTGTCATCCCAGCACTCGGGAGGCAAAGGCAGGAGGATTGCTGAGTTCGAGGCTTGCTTGGGCTCCATAGTGAGCTCAGGGCCAGCCTGAACTACAAAGCAAGACCCTGTCTCAAAAAAATTAAATTAAATTAAAAAAATAAAGCAAGGGTACCAAGAACAATGCAGAAAATTATGTGTCAAGAAATTAGACATCCTAGAAGAAATGATACAATTCTAGAAACATAACAAATCACCCAGAATGAAAGATGAATAGAAAATCTAAGCAGACATATAATAATAACATGGAATCAATAATCAAAATCTTTCAACAAAGAAAAACCTAGCACCAGATATCTTTACAGGGGAAACTGTAACATCTCAAGAACAGTTAATGCCAATCCTATTCAAGCTCTTTCACAAAAGTGGAAGAATAAGAAATACCCTCCAAAATCATTTTCAGAGACTAGTGGTACTTTTCTACTAAAACCAATACCATAAAAAAAAAAAACCCACAAAACTATATACTGGGGGGTGGTTCCGTTGCTTGCCTTGCAAGGGCGAGGTCCCAAATTCCATCCCCAGTACCAGAACCTAAACAAAACAAAAACATATGCCCATATCCATGTAAATATGTGTACAAAAATTCTCAATAAAAGTATGCAGAATTAATTGCATGTTAAATGAATCATACACAATGACCAAGTGAGATTTATTCCAGGGGTTGAGGATGGTTCAATGTATGAATATAAATTAATGTGATGCACCACATTAACCAAAGAAAGAAGGAAAATTTGACATTCATCTCAGCAGACAAGAAAGCTTATGACAAAATCTAACTGCTTTTTTTAATATAAACACAAACCCAACTAGAAACAGAAGGAAATAACCTCAACATAACAAAAGTCACATATATGAAAAGCCTACAGATAACATAATGCTCACTAGTGTAAAACTGAAAGTATTTATTTTAAAATTTAAAAAGGGTGAAAAGCTCACTCTTATCATTTCTATTCAGTATAACAATGGAAGTGCTAGCTAGTGCTTTTAAGCAAGGAAAAGTCATTCAAACTAGATAAGAAAAAAAAAACCTATCTGCAGAAACATCTTTTATGTAGAACACTCTTAAGATCCCACAAAGAAGCTATTAGAAGTAATAAATTCAACTAAGTGGACACAATACAAAGCCAACACACATAGTTATGTTTCTATATGGCAATAAGGGGCAATTCATTAAAAAAAAAAGTCCAAAAACCAATTTCACACACAACATCAAACAGCATCAAAAAGAATAAAATACTTGAGAATAAACTTAACCAAGAGACAACAGATGTGTACATTTAAAACTACAGAACATTGCCGAAAGAAATCAGAGTTGCAAGTAAACAGAAAGTCATGTGGTAGAAGACACCATGTTGCTAAAACGTCCTTATCATCCAAAGTGGTCTCAAGTCACACCTGCGGGAATGGTCTCTCAAAACATCAACCATTGCCGGGCGTGGTGGCTCACGCCTGTCATCCCAGCACTCAGGAGGCAGAGACAGGAGGATTGCTGAGTTCGAGGCTTGCCTGGGCTCCATAATGAGCTCAGGGCCAGCCTGAACTACAAAGCGAGACTCTGTCTCAAAAAAAAAAAAAAAAAAACATCAACCATAAGATGAACTGTTGGTGAGGATGTGGAAAAATTGGAATCTTTGTGCCCTGTTGATGAGAATATAAAATGGTAGAGCCATTATGGGACAAAGTAGAGATTCCTTAAAAAGTTAAGAAAAGAATTGCCATATGGCCCTACACTTCTAGTTCCAGGTCTAAAAGAACTGATCTGTACTAGCAGGATCTCTAGGTAACTACAGGCTCACATCTGCTTCAGCGGTGTTCATAGCACCTCACAGGTGGTGCAGCCACCGAAATGTCTCACCGCTGATGACAAGTGCTATAAACATACCATGGAATGTTCGTCCTTTACACAGAAAGAACTCCTACCATACATTACACCGTGAGGACATTATATGAATAAAGCCTGTCACTAAATGATAAATACTGTACTGTAAGATTCTAATTAAATGAAATATCTAAAATAGACTCTCAGAAAACAGAATGATATTCACTTTGGGCTGGGGAAGGTGTCCAAGAGGAATCACTGTTCAATGCGTAGAGTTCCAGTTTTGCAAAATGAAAACAATCTGGAGATCTGTTCTAAAAAATGCAAATGTAGTTAATGTTGCTATACATTTATATCACTGGTTCAGAGGGTCAATTTTTTGTTTTTTATTGCAATAAAAAATGAAGAGAAGTGCTAATTCATCCTCTCTGGCTTTTCATCATCAAAACTGACTGAAATGTTACTGTTATTAAAAGAAAGCTATTCTTAGGTTCCCAGGTTGAGAAAAATCAGAGAAAAAAGATGTTCAAAAGGAATAATTATCCATCATTTGCAAAGACATAAAACAATTTTTTAAAATAGCAAACAAAGTCTGGGGATTTAGCTCAAGCGGTACCACGCCTACCTTGGAAGCACAAGGGCCAGAGTTTGATCCCCGGTTCTGGGAAAAAAAAAAAGTAAACAAGTGCATCCTCGAACACTTTTGCTTTTGGAAACGACTAAAGAAGTAACACAAGAAGCCACTAAACTGCTCATCGACTTTTTATCGTTTACAGAAAATGAGATACAAGGAAGAAGACTGATAAGAGTTAGCGGATGAATATGTGAATATAATTGTTCAATCTGAAATATATACCTCATGGGATTTAACTGGGTACTCTCCGGTCGGGTAATCTATAGATGGGTATATTCAGTTTTTAAAAATGCATTTGAAAACGCAAAGTTGTTGTTAAACTAAAATAATACCGAAAGCTCCTGCTGTTATCTCTAAATTTATGGTGTAAGGAAGACTATCCGCAATGTGAGCCGGGAGTTTTCAGTGTCAAGGCAACACAGGATTAGACTCCCCGCCTTTGTCTGAGCTTTGAGCTTCTCCCCTTCTCACTGTCCACCCACGTCCTGCCTGCCCTTCCTGGCTCACGCGGGCCTGACGGACTTGCACCCTGGAGACCCGTCTGCGCTCTGCCGTACAGTACTTGTGTGAGTGGTCCTCCACTCCAATTTTGACACACTCAGAATATGTCTGACTACTCTACGATATTTCACCTAAATGTCATTTTGTTTTTGTTTTTGTTTTATGTTTGGTTTTGTTTTGTTTTTCTGAGACAGGGTCTCACTTTGTAGTTCAGGCTGGCCCTCAGCTCAGTATGTATAGCCCAGGCAAGCCTGGAACTCAGCAATCCTCCTGCCTCTGCCTCCCGAGTGCTGGGATGACAGGCGTGAGCCACCACACCCGGCACTGTGGTGTGTGGTTTTGATGGCTAGTGGGTGTGAGTCACCACGCCCAGCATTGCATGTGGTTACCGGGATCGAACTCAGGACCTTGGGCTTGTGAGGCAGACGCTGGAACCACTGAGGTAAATTTCAGGCCCCACCTGAATGCCTTTTAAAATATGTAAATTGCCAAGCACAATCTATAATTTTAAATGATTCCATTTGATTTGCAAAGCAGTTGTTTGGGAGGGCAGCATTATTATCCTCAAAATAATCTAAAAGCATGCATTAAACATCCACAAACAACAGATGCTGATTAAACATTAAAAAGAAAAGAGCAGAAATCCTAATACTTCCAGTAAATGCTTTGTTTTGACTTAAATGTGAATGAAAGCTCTCAGCAGATGTTACAGTGAGAAACCAGAAGCACAAAATGGATGACAGCTATTGGGAAGTAGGAAGAAAATGTTCAAATGGGAAAGGAATAAGGGAGCGGGAGGGAGAAGGGACGGAAGGGAAAGAAAGAGCAGGTATGTTAGGCCCCCCACCAGCTCCTCGTGATGAATGCAGTCATTCCCTACTGCCGAGGGGTATAAGAACACAAAATTCTTAAAAATAAAGTGTTGTAAATCACAAATGTTCCAGTCTCTTTTTGCTCTCAGAAATGGAACCAAATACTAGTCTGATCCTCAGGGGGCTTCCCGCTCTGGTTCTTTTTTTTGGGGGGGACAGGGTCTCGCTTTGTAGTTCAGGCTGGCCCTGAGCTCACTCTGGTGCCCAGGCAGATCAGCAATCCTCCTGTCTCTGCCTCCTGAGTGCTGGGATGACAGGCCTGAGCCACCACGTCCGGCACTGTGGTATGTGGTGTTGACTGTTGGTGGGCGTGTCTCCACGCCCAGCATTATATGTGGTTACCGGGGATCGAACTCAGGACCTTGTGCTTGCGAGGCAGGCGCCGGAACCACTGAGCTAACCCTCCGGCCCCCGCTCTGGTTCTTGCCTTGTCTCTTTTCTGGTTTTTAGAGCTAACTCCTGTCCAAATGCGCTGAGTTACCCATCTCTGCTTCTTCACTTTGCACCTCTCTGTACTTTGGCTTCTCAGGCGCGAAGACCTCAGGGACTGGTCTTCCCCGAAGCTCCCGATTCCCCTCTTATCTGCTAACTGCTCTTCAGCCGTATGAGCAGGCTGTGAAGCCACAGCTGACTCCAGAACTGGTTTAAGAAGTCTAGGCTCTTGGTAGCTACTTTTGACCCAATCCCCAAAGCAGCCTCAGTCTTCCGTGATCTCCATCCTCCTGAGCCCTTTTCTCTCTCCTGCCACTGTTCCCTTCCCATCTTATCCTCTTTGATGCACGAACTCCAATTTTAGCATGTTCTTTCCTCCTACTGGCAAGACAGCATCCTGGACCACCACAGGAAAGACCCTTCCCTGCGCAATCAAGGCAGCGGACTCTGAGCCCAAAAGCCCACTGAGCATGAGTGGAAACCCAACTCCTCACTCGTTCTTACTTTGGGGACGGGCATCCATCTGAGCAAGTCATTGCATCTCAGTCTCTTTGGCCTGAACTCTGCTTCCTGTTTCTTTGACTCCAGCTTCTCAGGGACTGTCGCTGCCCTGTGTCTGCTCTACCTCCTCTGTCTCTGTATCTAACAGGCCTCATGCTGTGGTGTCTCCTGCGTGCGGCTTCCCCGGGCTGGAGCTGCCTGCCCTGCACTTCTATAGTTCTGCAGTTCTGTGGTCTCAGGGGCTGTCACCTGCTCTGTGTGCACAGGTGCTGTCCTCAGGGGAGGCCTCTGCAGTGACCCTGCCCTATAAGACTTCGTGGACCCCAGGCCGTCCACAGGAGCCTTTGAAATCTTGGGGAAACGTACCATAGTCCTGCAATCCTCTCAGTACGATTGCCACCAAGGATGTAGCCTAATTTCTCCAACTCCTGTGAGGTGCTGTTGTTACTCTCGATTTGCTCACTGTTTTCCTTCCATCTCTATCCTCCGCTACACACCAGAACTGCATGGGACTATCCACCAGTTAATGACGCCTGGTCTGTCTTCCAAGAGCCTCCTGTTACTGAATGGGGAGGATGGATGTAGACGTGTTAACCGCTGGGTATCTGTCGGGCAGTTAGGGTCGAGAGTCAGGTCCCAGCAGTCCGCGCCAGGAAGGAGGTGTGCCTGCCCTCGCCCGCCTCCCTTGCTGCAGGGGCCCTGGGCTGTGGCTCCAGGGACACCCTCCTAACTCCTCTTTCCTCGGGCCTCCCTGCACTCATCTTGCACACAACACCGAATGTGCTTTGATACTTGAAAGATCATCCGTGTCTCTCTCTTCTCCGTCATAACTGACAGCCCTCCCGTCTCTGAGCCAGCTGCTGTCCAGCTGCTCCAATGAGGGAGCTCGCAGTGGCGTTTCCTCTCCCTGGCCCAGTCCGCTGCCCTGCTCACCCTGCCTCCTGGTTTTACTCTCGTTTGGAAACACAGTTTTGTTTTGTTTGTTTTTGTTTTTGTGTTTTAATCTTAGAAGTGAGGGCTAAAGGGTAAAACGGTTTCAATGTACGTACTAAGCGGAACAAACCTCCTTGTGGCTTTGCTAATTCTGATTTCACTTCCATCTTACTTCCCAGACTTTGAACTACTCTAATAAGGACAATAAAATGCTTTAGACCATCAAAACTGTCTTACAACAACATATGAAATAGGTGTTCAGGGTTCTTTAGAGAATTAAATACTGAGAATACCAACTCAAGTATATGGTTGACATTTAATAGGTGTGTAACAGATGATAGAGACAGTGAAGAGTGTCTTCAAGAACATAAATAAGGGCATCCTCCAAAGTTTAAAATTTGTAAAGCAGAGTAACACTTAGATACACAGAAAAAAAAAAGCAGGTTTCTTTATTTTTTTAATGCTTGATCTAGTATTTTCTTTAACACCACCCTGACTAGAGAACAGGAAAAAGAAATAGCCGTTTTAAAATGCCTCTTAATGTCACTTCAGCCTCTTCCTTTTAAACACTGTTTTAAGCAAAGCAGTATCTTTTGAGGACAGGCTGAGTCTTGAAGCTTCTCCCTCCTGTGCTGCTCCTTGGTAGAGTTCACTCGTGATGCACCACCTGCAGTGGTGAGGCGGGGTCTCTACGTGCCGTCCACCGGCTCTCAGGACTCACCAGTGCGTCTGTCTGTCTCATCCACATGGGAAAGCCCAGACTCCACTCTTGCCAACCTGGCCTGGCATCCCCTCTTATGACACAGAGGGGCCTTCAGAGTGCTCTCCAGCCCGGCTGACCCACAGTTTTGGGAGTGGGGTCTGTGGGAAATGGGGAAAGGGAACATAACTAGAATCTTTGTGTTTGGTTCTAGTCTCCTGAGAGTCGACGGCACATGGTGAACTAAGAACTAGGTAGAAGTGAGGCTTAGAGAAGCTGAGCTTGTGCCTGGTCCGTGCTACTCTGGGTAGCAAAAGGCCCCAGATCTCAGCCTGCCACATCTTTTATTCCACACCTCAAGAGTAACAAAATGTAACAAATACTCAGAGGGCAGGGCAGACACCAGCAACGGCCTAGCTCCGCCCTGAAGCATCACAGCATGTGAGATGGCCAGAGTCCTTGCTAGCAGAGGTGAAGGGGAGTTAAGTCCAAAGTCATAAGCAGGCAGGAAGGCCTCGTCAGTTTCAACCTTCTAATTATTTGTCCCACACAAGATTATTCCCAACAGGGGTCATTCATCCCTGCAGCAGAGCTTCCCACAGCAGACAGACAGCCGTCCTCTGTCAGTCTGTGTGCACAATCACGGATGCTGGGACATGTGAGGCTTTTCCAGAGCCCCAGGCTCCCCTGTGCCTTTTCCCTGCCTAATGTGCTGCCCATTTTACTTGCCTGTCCCTTGTCTTATGCTATCAAAGGGTCATTTTATGAGGCAGTGTCTTCTGATAGTCCCAAAGTATCTTCTGCTTAGGTTTTCTTTTAGTCCAGCTCACTGGGCCTCCTGAATTACAAAAGGGGCAGCTAGGATGAAAGGGCCAAGCCATTTGTGTCGTATACTTTTTTTTTTATCTTCCCCAGAAATAAGATAGAAGGAATTTCTCCTATTTCAAGAATCAGGTTTCCTTACAAAGGTTTCCTTTAATTATAATGAAGGCCATATATTTTGATTCTCAAACATATAGCACTCCCTTTGCTTTCCTCCTATCACAAAACTACAACAAATGGATCCCTCTCAGAGAAGAGGTGTAAAGCTTTATCCACAGATAATTGACAGAGAAAACAGTTTTAATATAGCTCAAAAGTATTAACTCTGGGGCCAGAGATTTAGCTTGATGGTTCCAGCTTCTGCCAAGCAAGCATAAAGTCCCTGGTTTGATCCCCAGTAACCACACACCACAATGCCAGACATGGTGGCTCACGCCTGTGATCCCAGCACTCAGGAGGCAGAGGCAGGAGGATTGCTGAGTTTGAGACTTGCCTGGGCTACACAGTGAGGTCAGGGCCAGGCTGAACTACAAAGTGAGACCCTGGCTCAAAATTTAAAAAAAATGAATTCTGTTATAGCCTGTAACCATTAATCTTGATATGCCAACTGAATGGATTATGAAATGCCAAGCAGATTAATAAAACACACTTCCGGATGAGTCAGGGTGAGGCCTGGGGGTGTGACCTCGGGATTATATTTGGTCTCTCCTGACTTCCTCTCTGTAAGTGTTCCCTTGCTCTGTTTCCGGGCCATCGTGGGGTGAGCAGCTTTCTCTAGCTCTACCTTCCATCAGGATGCTTCTGCTTTGGAGCCAGCTGACCAAGGACTGAATCCCCTGAAACCATAAGCCAAATTAAACCTCTCCTCTTTTAAATTGTGGGTGTTGAGTATTGCATCTCAGCAAAATAATCCAACTAATATGCAGCTATAAACAAAAATAACAGTTCAGAACACAGCGATGCATAGATGGCTCAAGGACAGAAGCCTTGGCCAAGGAGTTGAGAAGCCAAGTGGGGAAGGTGTGAACCAGAGGGCGTCCGCGAGTGATGACAGTTCCGACAGTCAATGGCAGCATCCAAGTCCCACTTGGCAGTGCTCGGAAAGCTCTGCTGGAGGGAAAGGGCTATGGGCTGATGACATTCAACACTTGAATCACACCCTACTCTTAATTGCTTAGGAATAGCAACAACTGTCTGATTATGATTTGGCTTCCTGTATCTTTTTTCCTAGAAAGAGCACTGGTCATTTCAACATGACTATTATAATCTGCAGAGCAATCATAGTTTACCAAATAAAAAAGCTAAAACTGGCATAACAACATGTGTATCGGTTCCTTTCATAATAGCCAACAAGCCCCATCCCTGGGGCAGGAACCCTTTATGATATGAATAAAACAAGGCCTTCTTTGAGCTTCTATGCTGAGTCTCAGCTGGGGGCCTAGGGTGAATTCACAAAGCTGCCTTCTGAAGGATCTGATTCTTCTTTTGAGAGACCTTGACCGAGGCTTTTCTCTTCAGACCTTCCTTGGAGTCAGAACTTGCCCTTCCCTAAGACACTGAAACTCTGAATGTAAACGGCCATCCGGACAGCGCTCACTCCAGGGACTTTCACCCTGAGGTACGAGACAGGTCCAAGTAATGACACACTAAGGACAGACTGCATTTGCTTCCTTCTTTTCACTACTATGAAAATGTGTGTGTCGGGCATTGTTTCAAAGTTGCTGATGACCTAGAGCCACCTGATTCCATGTTTATGGAGACCTTCACTACCTCGGAGAGTACAATTCTCTCTGGTTTGGAGAGAAAATGAAACAGATGGTAACACTTTAAAATCCCAAGTATTTCATCGTTGTCATGTAACTGTGACATGATAATTGCTTGCTCTGGTAAGAGTTTACCAGCGAACTTTCTAGAATTCAAATAAGGATTTGGGTCAAAGGAAAATAGCAGTAATAACAAAAGCAATGACTAGTGTCCTCTAGTGACTTAGTCTAATCCTTGTAGTATTCCTATAAGGAAGTATCTGCTCTTTCTGTCCAAAGGAGAATCTGGCCAGTGTAAATACTAGAACTCAACAGGGCCCGACCCACATGGCCTCGCTAACTCTGGTCACGTCCCCTTGGCCGACACCCAGCACCTGGCCTAGTTAAGAGCAGGAACCAGAATTCACTGTATCGACTGCTGAAGTGCAGAGAGGAGAGTCTGATCTCCGACAACCTGGATTATTTTTGTCCTAGATCAAACATATTTTACTAGTTAGAAAGCCCTCATGTGACATCATGTTTTAATCTTGCTTCAACTTTTCCAATTACTTCTCTACTTAATTTAAATGAAGGTATCAGTATAATTCAATAATTCTGATTTTTCCCCTCACAGTAGCTCCAACAGATATCTGAACCTGTAATGACTGACACTGAAGAGGATTGTCTGGAAAGTGGAGGTATTGGAAGTGAAAGAGAAGAAATAAACACCAGCTGGCTTCTAGAAGGTTCTTTTAATTCGTCTGGTGGATTCAAACACTGTGGGCACCCAGTGGCTTGTTCTTAGTTTTAGAAAGCTGCTGTTTAATCTAACTTGAAATGTGGCTTTAGCGGGGTACCTGTCACCCTGCTGAAGGCCAGCCTCTGCCATGTGGGCACAGCCCTCCTGGGTGACTCTCTAGCAACAGGGGAACATTTCATGGTTGCCTCTAAAAGAGATTTTAGCTGTCAATGGCTGCTTTCAGAATGGAGACTACACATTAAGTAACAGGGTTATTGAACTCAATGTTGTTAATAAACACAGTGTCCATCAAATCCGAACCCATGGCCTTTCTACGCCCACCAAAACTAAACATAAAGACATGAAAGTTATTGGTTTTAACTTCTTGTTTTCTTAAAAGAATATGTGAATGTTAACAACAGTGTGGAGTGAGAAGAATTTACTGTAGTACCAAAAATTATTCACACAGGATGCCAAGTGGTGCCTACAACAGGGCTTCTAAATAATGTACAGAATTTTAATAGGTGAATCTTTTTGTAAATAAAAATTAAAATTGCAGGTATATTTGGGGCAGGGAAGCTATAAAGTGACATTAAATAACATATCAAAGGACTGAGGATTTAGCTGAGGATTCCAGCATTCGTCTGGCAAGCATGAGGTCCCAAATTTGATCTCTGCTACCACATATCACAATGCTGTGTGTGGTGGCTCAGGCCTGCCACCCCACCACTCAGCAGGCAGAGACAGGAGAATTTCTGTGAGTTCAAGGCCAGCCTGGGCTATATAGTGAGTTCAGGGCCAGCCTGAGCTACAAAGCAAGGCCTTGTCTCAAAAAATGAAACAAAACAAAACAAAACAAAAACCAAACATATCAAGACAATTGTGATACTGATAATGGATCTGGAATCTTTTAATAACACTGGAATTAAAATGACAAAAGGCAAGATCATTTCTGGGGTCTGTGATACGATATGATCTGACCATCTGTGCTGAAATTGTGTTCCAGGCAAAGCTTTGGCCTGTTTGCATTGTCAATCTGTATTTATGCACAATGGCATTGTCTTTTGTTTTGTTTTGTTTTTTTTTTGCGGTGCCAGGGAATCTTACTCGGGTACTTGTACATTCAAGGTTGGCATGGTACCACTTGAGCTAAATCCCCAGCCCTACAAGATGGGGTGTTTTTATAGGGATTCAGGAATCCTACCAATCCAGGCTCACATTGCATACATCTAATTAAAGTTGAAAGCCCTCCACTGCCATTTTTTTCCTTTCCCTGTGCTCTTTCCTGTGACATCTACAGCATCAGCCACCTTCTGAACTTGGACTTCATGCCCTTCAGATGTCAAATTTACTCTTCAAAGACGAGTCATATCTCATTGTTTCTGATGTTTTTAAATGTATACCTACCTGGATATTTATGAATGCCGCCCACTTTGAGTACTTCCAGGAGCTTCTCTACGCCATCTTTAAGCATAAGATTTAATAAATATATTTTTGGCACTGGGGAGGCTGATGCAGGAAGGACCACTCCAAGTAAACCTGAGCTTCACAGTGAGTTCAAGGCCAGCCGAATTTCATTCCAAGACTTTGTCTTAAAAATTACACATGTATAATTTTGGAGTCATAACTTTATCAAATAGGTAAATATCAAATTTAAGTAGGCAATTCCAAATAAAAGGGAACTAAAATGAACAACTATAATCAGCCTCAAAAAAATATAATGTGAAAGGAGGACAAATAATTCCCATTCGGCTACTCGCCAGCTTGAATTCACTGAATCCTAAGTGGGCAGACCTTTGTTTAGAGGTGAGATGGAATTTAGTCTCCACTGAGTTCTCCCGTCCCTCTTACTGTGGTGTGGACACTGGTGTCTCCCAAACATGGGGAGTGCTGTTGGGAGGCGGGGCCTCAGTGGAGAGACACGCCCCCAGAGGGTGTGGCTGGCTTCTGTGTTAAGTGCTGTGCTCTGGCGCCAGCTCTGGGGCGCCAGCCTCCGCACAGGCCCACAGCACCGGGCTAGAGGCTCTCACACCAGGCCCTCCAGAACCATGTGCCAGAATAAGCTTCTCTTTGTTAGTAAACCGCCTCCGGTATTTTGCTGAAGTGTTGAAAAGTTAACTATCAGGACCATACTGATTATGATTTCCCAATACTAAGAACTGGCCGAATGCAAATTTATACCTGAATTTGCAACGACGCTCTTGTATAATCTGCCAAAAACAGACAAAGGGTATGAGGCAAGTTGAAAGGACACTTACCCGACTGACAGTTTTCAGGCACGAGCCCCTTATACAGACGCTGGCTGAAGGAAATCTGTCTGTCCTCTCCTTCCATGTGGATGACCAAGATACCAGGGGCGCTCCTGGGTGGGACCCCTCGATCTGTAACTTTTAACCGCAACCAGACAGGAAAATATTCTGAAGATAGATTCCGCAGAAGTTTAATTTCTCCCGTGTGTTCATCAAGAGAGAACTTCGACTGGATGTCTGCGAAACTAAAAGTGACCGTTCCGTTGGGCCCTGCGTCCGAGTCGCTGGCTCTCAGAACGGCCACGGTCTGGTTCACAGGCGGCCGCGAAGGAAGGAAGACGCGGACAGGATTCTGCTCCCAAACCGGGTCATTGTCATTAACATCGGTGACCGCCACTTCGACGGCGACCGTGGTGCTCCTTGGGCCCCTGGGGCCGCGGTCTCTGGCCACGACCCGCAGCGCGTACAGGGCCCGGGCTTCCCGGTCCAGGGCGCGGCCGGTCCTCAGCGCGCCCGTCACGGGGTCGATGGTGAACGCGCCCCAGGCCCCGCTCTCCAGGGAATACTCGGCCTGTCCGTTCGGGCCTCCGTCCTCATCCTCCGCGGACAGGCCCAGCACCGTGGTCCCCACTGCCGCGTCTTCCCGCACCGAGGCCCGGCGGTGAGGCGTGGAGAAGGCAGGGCTGTGGTCGTTGTCGTCCAGAACCCTCACCCGCAGCCGCACGGCGGCGGTCCGGGCCGGGGTTCCCCCGTCGGAGGCCTGGACGGTGAGGGTGAAGTCGCTGACGCGCTCCCGGTCCAGGGCGCGGGCGGTCGCCAGCTCTCCTGACGTCTCGTGGATGGCAAAGGACTCGCCCGCGTTCCCATCTATCACAGAAAACCATGAACGGTTTACCGAAGTGGGTCAAAAACACATCGCTTTGCTGGGATTCATCTTCACCGCTTACCATCAGTGAGAGCCGTTTCCTCGCCGCCACATCCTCGAGCCCCTGCGCGTACGGAGGGCAGAGCGTGAGCAAGTCCCGGCGCTCCGGGGCGTCGACCGGAGAAGCAGCAGCTCGTGCCCGCGACTCCAGACCGGGCGGCGTCACGGGACAAGTCACCGGCCCCGTGGGAGGAAGCGCGTCCCGGGCAGGCTGGTGCGCCGCAGCGCCGTGGCCCTCCGCCGGTCTCTGCCCGGCCCCGCCCCACCCTGCCCTTCCGCGGGCGCTGCTGCCGGAGCCGGTGGCCGCGGAGCCGGCTCAGCCCTTGCCCCGAAGCCGGGCCGCGGCGGGGAGCAGGACCAGCACGCGAGGCCTCGTGACTCGCTGTGCGCCTCCCTGGAGCGCCGCTGGCACTCATTTGCGACAGCGTGGATACTTCATGTGCATCTATAACCTTTTAGATTCATCTATTTCTCCTCTTAATCTTCACGTGTACATTTTATTTGAAATTTTTAAAACAGGGAGCAGTGGGCCGGAGGGTTAGCTCAGTGGTTCCGGCGCCTGCCTCGCAAGCATAAGGACCTGAGTTCGATCCCCGGTTACCACACATAATGCTGGGCGTGGTGGCTCACGCCTATAATCCCAGCACTTGGGAGGCAGAGACGGGAGGATTGCTGAGTTCGCGGCGGCTTGCCTGGGCACCATAGTGAGCTCAGGGCCAGCCTGAACTACAAAGCGAGACCCTGTCTCCAAAAAGAAAAAAACAAAACAAAACAGGGAGCAGCCATAAGAAACGGGAGCTATGCCAAATTATGGAAAAATATGGTTACTGTTTAATTTTTAAACTTTATTATCTAGTAAGAGACTCACTGCCGTTCACCTTCTGCAAAATACTTCCCCAGCCTCAAACATACTTCTCCCAGCACTCTTGCCTTCTGAAGCAGCCCTGAAAGTCGCCTTTTGGGAGTTCTTTGCTTGTGCTCTCATGGCTTCCTCAACGTCCTCAATCTTTGCAAAACTCTTAGTTTTCATAATCACTTTGAGTCTGGGAAGAAACAGAAGGCACCAGGGCCAGGTCTGGTGCACGAGGTCAGCGCGGACACAGCGTGATGTTTTCACGAGCTGCCTGCTGCCGGATGAGTGACTTGGGGGCCACGTCTGCCCCCGGCCCTTCGTCCTGGTTCTTTGCCCCGTTCTCTGCTTCAAGCCTGTCAGGAGATGGCACTCTCCTGCCATGATGTTTCTGCCTCGGCATCAGCCAACCGCGGACTAAAACCTCTGAAACTGGGGGCTAAAATAGACCTCTCTTCATTTAAGCGACAGGTATCAGAAACTTTTGTCCCAGCAGGAGAAAACTGAGCAATATATACCAAATACAGAAACACTGATGTAGAGAATGAATAGACTTCGTCAGTAACTTGGGGGTAATTTCAGTTAAAAGATACTTACCGATTATGCGGTACTGGACAGCTCCGTTACTGCCGGCATCCATATCAGAGGCCAACACAGTGTAGACAACCGTGGGTGACTGGTTTTCTAGAACCTCAATGTACTGACTGGTGCCCAGAAACTGTGGCGCGTGATCGTTCTCATCTTCAACTGCACAGATAATCGTTGCAGTGCAGGACAGCGAAGGGACCCTTCCGACTCGCACCAGGACTGGGGGACACAAAGATGGTATGGTTTACGGCCGTTGGCGCACACTGAAAGCCTTTCCTTCTAACGGCAGTAGGTGAACTCACTGAGTAATACTTGGCCAATAATAGCAAAGACACCTCCATTAAAGGTTAAATTTCTTGTGCTCGCTTCGGCAGCACATATACTAAAAAGGTTAAATTTCTTTATGGATCTCGCTGGCGTTTTAAGAAATACACTGGGACAGCTGGATCCCTTACCTTGAAGGGTAAAGCGGTCCTGAACTTCTCTGTCCAGTGTGGTGGCTGTCACAACCTCGCCAGTGTCAGGATTAATTTTGAAAAACCCGAAGGAAGCCCCTGATATGATTTCATACTGAAGCTTGGAATTGTTTCCTTGGGGAAAAGGTACAGACAAAGTTAGCCCGAGTCCTTCGGGAACCCCTGGGACCATTTTCCTATTCGTTCCCCTCAGAGAATGTGAGGCTGCAGAGGCGGAAAGCCAGAGTCTCCGCCAGGCTTCAGATCAAGGTAAAAGAAAATCTCCTCCGCTCTGTCTGCAGAGTAAAAGCCTCATGAGCTGAAATGCTTGATTTTCAAAAGTCTTGAGAGACTTCCCCACAGTGAATGCTTAGGATTCTTTCCTGCCCATAAAATTTTTCTTATGAGTGTGCAATTCTACACTCCTAATTATCCCTTTTAACACCCTTGATTGTGATTTAATGACGTAATTGTAAGATTGTGGTACAAATGACAATTTCTGTAGATTGACCCTCTGTTTAAAAGTCTGTGCTCAGTTGTAAGACTGTTTATTCTCAATCTCAGGAAGCCACAGAGTTGCATAGGTGTTTGTTTTTGTTTTGTTTTTACTTCAGAGTCTGTCTCTATCTGAGCGAGAAATCAGATACCATGTTATTATACATTTTCAGTGTAATTCTTCCCATAATTCTGCGGTTTGAACCAATGACTTGTTTCTTCTCACACCCTTGCCACCCTCCAGAACTATGAAAATGAAGATAAAATAAAGATGGTTTAGCTCTGTTCCGTCACCTTACTAAATATTTTGGAAATCTAGACCTGAGGATATTTAGTGATACTCTTAGGACACAAACTTAAGGATGTGTGTGTGTGTATACACACGTGCCCGGGTGTGCCTGCGTGTACACACACCCATATATCTGATCTTAGACTTGGGACCTGCAGCCAAGTGCCCCCTGCCTCATGCCCCTGGAAGCCCTTCTCCCCGTTATTTCCTTACCACCTAGTCGACCCTTGTGAGCTGCCACTTTGCCAACTTGTTTCTTCCGGCAGGTCTTGTGAGTTTTTGCCCAAGACGTTGAACAAATCCTCACCCAGCATCCTTCCGACTACTGTTCCCCTTTCCTGGGTTACCCAGCAAATGGAGACCCTGGCACCTGGCAAGGTTTTCTCGGGCACCCATCCTGCTCACGCTCCTGCCCTGACTCTTGGGTCAGTCACAGCTCCTGGCCTTGCGAAGCCCAGAAAGAGAGGCGGCACCAGCAAGGAGCTTCCTTAACCTTCGGCATTTATATCCAACTCCACCCTCAGCTTTCTGTCCATAGCAAAAGTAACTCTTCATATACTCTTCCCTGGAATTTTTCTGTGACTTCTGGTCTTTCTCTTTAAAAATATTCCCTTCACACTGGTACAAATTCCCCAATGTTGAGTGTGATTGTGAACTGTATATAAAATGTACCAATAAGGGGCCGGAGGGTTAGCTCAGTGGTTCCGGCGCCTGCCTCGCAAGCGCAAGGTCCTGAGTTGGATCCCCGGTAACCACATACAGTACTGGGCATGGAGACTCACGCCCACCAGCCATCAATACCACATACCACAGTGCCGGGCGTGGTGGCTCACACCGGTCATCCCAGCACTCGGGAGGCAGAGACAGGAGGATTGCTGAGTTCACGGCTTGCCTGGGTTACATAGTGAGCTCAGGGCCAGCCTGAACTACAAAGCGAGACCCTGTCTCAAAAAAAAAAAAGCTTCCTTTTTCGTCAGCAATGTCTCTTGGTCTTTGACAGCACCAGGCTCTGTACAGCCCCTTCTCGCTTTTTTCTTCTACGTTCTAATAAACCGAATTTCCCCTCTGATTCCCAATAGCAGCTGCTCCCTGAATTTATTTTTCTGGACTGCCCTAGTATTCTCCTTTTACTTATTCAGCATCTGTGCTGTGGCATCTAGTTTCCTTGACTGCACATGACTGATAAGATACTTGGCAAAAAGAGTTGGCTTCAGCGAACAGGAAACCTGGGATTAGTATGATTCTCTTCGGCCTTGAATACAGTACTGAGTTTCTTGCCGTGGGAAATACGGTACATTAGTCATTCAACACTTGCGGTGATATCATGATTAATTAAATTATCATCTGCGTTAGTCTATGATGAAGTGACTATTAAAGGAGTCCAATTCATGAGGGAACCAAATGGCACTGATTTTGGCTACGTGATGGCAAAGAGGAATATGACGCAGCATGAAACCTCAATGTGCTGGCAATTTACACAAAGAACAACTCAAACTTGCAGCTCAAGTCAGAGTGAAGAAACGGCCCAGCTCTCACGGGAGCCCCTCCACTCATCTCCGTGAAGACCGGACACAAGTCGAGCAGCCCATTCAGCACCAGCTTGAGAGGCAGTGCCTCTGCCGAGGAATACACACAACTGGTGTCCGATTTCAACAAACTAGGCAGCCAAGAACACATGTGACTCCACCAGTGACACATTCGCAAGGATGACAGCATTTTTCTAACCGATATTGGCACAAACCTGGGAAATATGACTGGAAATCAATTTTAAGGATAGAAGATGTGAAAAGATAAAATGTAATATTGGCTTTGAATGGATTTATGGATATAGTGTATTTACCAGGGAGCCCACACGTAAAGTGGCAGTTCATAGACTGTACCCCTGGAGATCTCTTTGACTAGCTAGATTCAGTGGTAGTCTGCAATCACTGAAGTTAAGACACCAAATCTTTGCTTGCATACTATGCTGTCAAGAATTCAAAGCTTAGTAATCCCAGCACTCGGGAGGCAGAGGCAGGAGGATTGCTGCGTTCGCAGCGGCTTGCCTGGGCACCACAGTGAGCTCAGGGCCAGCCTGAACTACAACGCGAGACCCTGTCTCAAAAAAAAAAAAAAAGAAAGAAAAAGAAAAAGAAAGGTAACCTCGGACAGCTTATATCTTACCTACTTCAGTTTCTCATCATACAGTAAAAAATATGCATTGAGTTCCTATGTTATATCTTGCGCTGCTCTAAGGACTTGTGATAAAAGTAAATGAGATACCCTGAATCCGGGGAAGTAAGACACCCCAAATGTAGGAGCACTTCACAGCTCAGTGGGGAAGCACATGAGTGAGTGACTGCGCCATTACAGTACAGTGTATTAGATGCAATCATGGCATATTCCTAAGTTTTAGTTTTAACAGAGAGTCTCTAAGTGAGACTATCAGTTCTTACTCTTTTTTTGTCCTTTTTAAAAGTCCTGCAGAACAGTAGCGAAGAGTTAGCAGAAGGACAATAGTCTACTAAGGTGACGGTTTCCGTTACCACGGACTGTGACTTCTTGTGGAAATAGTTCATGGCCTTGGGTTGAGTAATTTAAGGTCTGAAGCGCTCAGCGGTCTGGCCCGCCTCTGAATTCCTCTGTTGGGAATTTGGTAATATCCACATTGTTATTTGGGGCACAATGTCAGTAAGATTAATTTGGGCCTGAACCCTATGGATCTCCTTTCGCACCCATGGGTGAGGTCAGATCTAAAACTTGGGCAGCTGCTACTGGCGACGGAAGCAGAGAGCAGCTCAGCGAGTCGGTGTCAATAAAGTGCCGATGGTCGGCTGATGGATATTTTGCGTCAGGAGACGACACGAGGGAAATGCCACTCCATGAAGAAAGTGGCTGAATATTCAGTGACTACAAGAGTGAGAAATTAATACTGCAAAGTGAGATGGATCAGGGTATTTCCGCATTTGCGTCCTTTGGTCTGCGCACCCACAGGGTACGCAGAATGGTCTCATCATTTCCTAGAAGGGGGAGGCCCTCAGCTGGGTGGCATCATTCCTACGGCTTTATCTTCATCCATCCCAAGATAGTCCATTAATTCTTTCATGTTTTACTCTTCTGAAACTAGATGACTTTTGAAATTAATAATATCTCAGATTCGTGACACACTGTTTCTCCCTGGCCCCAGTGTTGAGGTGCTGAAGTTCATACACCCAGGGCTGCGCAAGACATGCGAATAAACCAGGCACAGCATTGATTCAAAATATCCCAGGTACAGAATCCATTTCTACGTAGTAGAGTGCAGGATCCCCTGAACTAGTGCTGTACTTCTGGATGGGAATGTACTGTCAGGGCGTTTGCATTCACTCTCTTGAGAAATGTATGGACCGTTCCGAGTCATCTGCCCAGGAGCCGGGCAGGGCGCCGTGAGATAGGTTCTTGCTTACTAACAATGGCTCTCTTGTTGGTGGCACCAAATGCTACAGCAGTTTTAACACCATAGTTAAAACCTGGTAGTTGTTATTTTCCTTTTAGGAGAAGGAAATACTCTGTTAGAATAGCGTGAGTCATACACCATAAATATTCCGTGCTCAAGTCCCTGTGGGTTTGAATGCCAAACAATATTGTATGCTTACATTTTTTAAAACTGTATTGTAGAATACTAGAAAACATATGTTAAGTTCTCTGGTAATAAGTAATGCCATAGTACTTTTAAAAGTACATGCTGCAAAGAAAACCATTCATAAATCCCAGTGCAATGCCAGATATGTTAAAACCTTGACTACGTCACTCAATTCTCATGTACGATCTTATTTTATTATTTTAACCCTCTAAGCCCTAGAAAGACCGAAAAAGAAAACCTGAGAGAAAATATGTTCAAAAATACATGCATGCCTACAAATATTCATATGCATTTACATAACCACCTGCTTAACAGACCTGGCCAAACTGAACACACTGAAACTTCCACTAAATCAAAACCTTCTCCGTAATGAAGATGCTAACGTATCTTTCAAACATCCACTACTACTAACCGGCAAAGACAAGGATTCTGCATCTCAGATTGCAGCCAGCAACTCCCGTCTCTAGGACAGAGTTTCAGGTCAAGCAAAACTGAACAGGCTGCATACAATCCATCCTCAAAGAAAATACCACGAAAACGAGGCAGTGTGACAGTGAAAACCAGTGCTCATTTATGGTAATCACCTTTAATTAGCATGCTAAAAAGTTCAAGAGAAATTCCTTTGTCTTCAAGCACCAAAGCAAGAGAGATTCGTTACTAAAAATAAAATTTGCAAAATAAATAAGGCCCCAGGGCAAAAGCATCCTGTGAGAGATACATCACACAGTACCAGCGGTCAGCCAGTATAAACCTGCGCTCTTCGGGCTGGAGTTTGTGCCCCCAGAACCCTCGCGGCTCCGCGCATGCCTCTGAACACTCTGAATGAACTTTATTGTATGAAACACAAAGCGTATGTATATGGCCCCTCGTTTCCCACACCCTAAAGTGAGGATTGCCAGAAACATCTAAATAGATTCCCTCAGCCCAGATTCCTGCAAACTGTGGCGTCCACCACACTATCCACCAGCACAGCGAGAAAAACTTGTTCATGCTGCCCCCCTCTGGTCAAAAGGGAGAAATGAAGTTAGCTCTTTTTTAAAAAATTATTTTGAAATTTTAATATAATACAAGTAGATATTAATAAAAACAATAAAAGCCATTCTATGAAAAAATAATTTTGGGGGGCCGGAGATTTAGCTTAGTGGTTCCGGCGCCTGCCTCGCAAGCGCAAGGTCCTGAGTTCGATCCCAGTAACCACATACAGTGCTGGGCGTGGTGACTCACATCCACCAGCCATCAATAATCAC
>PVIC010009692.1:0-45014 GCA_004025085.1 Thryonomys swinderianus
CCTCCTCTAGCAGGATGTCCTGGAAGAGCAGGCACTCCCACAACACCCTGACTTTGGACTAGTATTTATTACACACTCAGTCCTGAGTTCCATGATATACATGATTATATCCAACAGGTTATGACGCACCTCTTGATCTAAAAATAATCCTTTCAATGACAATGTAGCCATGGCAGCTGGGGACCCCACCGTGTCAAGAGACGTTAAATGTCTCTTTAAAAGGAAGAGCTCAACCTGCAAGATTTGAGCTTGAGGACATGTCCATCATACCTGGGTGACTCAAATGTGCTGTGTGTAATGATTAGACCTCACCACCCAGGAGACATCACAGAGGTGATTGAACAGAGATGGTGGGGGATATGGCTGTTTGAATACTCCTGCAGTTGCTCCAGTGAGGAAGGGAGACCCACAGACCAGAACCAGGCCTGAGAATGGAAAAGGCTGTACCTCTCTTGGGCTCCCTACAGCTCAGCCTCCGACCCACTGCCACTCAGGTGGTCCCAGGGACAGACCAGCCACACACCTTCACCCTTGGCACACCTGAGAGGATCCAAGCTTCCTATTTTCCTGGCACAGTAGTTGTACCCCTGAGCAGAGGCCACATAAGCTTTGTTCCTGAAAACAGAGAGGCTGGTGGAGAGAGGAAGTTAGGGGACTTAGCAAAGGCCCAGGTATTGCTCAACAGAATAATAACACTTGAGCCTCAGACTCAAACAGATCACCACAACTAAAGGTAGTTAAATTCATTTATGTGTCCTCTGTTGATCTTCAGATCACCCAGGACCCTTAGGCCTTTGAAGGGAACAAGGAGAGAGGCAGACAGCTGAGTATAATATCCATCTATACCTTGCATCCAGGGCCAAGGCTGCCCATTTGGTGACAGGGATAGGAACCTGGCCTCCCCATACCTGTGCATCTGAGCCCCAAGACACTGAACCTGTCTTGGGCCACTCATGCTGTTCTAATTGATGGCTTAAAAGAATGAAATAAAAAGCCAAGATCAGGGCCCAGCACCTGGTGAGGGCCTTTCTTCTCTGTAAACCCACTGCAAAGGTGGAAGCAGAGACAGAGTGGGGAAACTGAGGGTGAGAAAGAAAGTGGGCTACCTGTGATCCTGTGCCAACTCCTACAATATAGACATTGACCATCCTTCTCCCAAATCCCTCCCCTCCTTTCCTCACTGGTATAGCTGGGATTCAGTTTCCAATCACAGACACTGGGGACATCTTCATTCCACATCACCCTTCAGAACAGCAGCTAAGACAGCTTTTTATCTGAAGACAGTCAAAATACTTTAGGTCCAGCAGGAAAAAAAATGGAAATGGACTTCCAAACTGGCCACATGTCAGTCCTGCAACCCACTCTCAAAGGATGGCATGCCACCACCGTGAGCCACTGTGGGGAGACACCAGACTCTCCAGGGCAACCATGAGCAGTGCATAGGGCTATATAGTAGGTTGGTGTCCACTGTGGTCTATGCACCAAAACCCAGAGCACACTTTCATGTCATTGTGAAAGCCAAGAGCTCATCCTCACCTCAGTAGGACATGGGTTTTACCGGGAAGAGCCTAGCCCTCCTCAGAGTAAAGAACTGTGAGGGGCCAATGGGAAGGGATGAGCAGGCTATTCAGGGCCCTTTTCTAGTCCTGCTCTTCATGCCTGTGTACCCCATGCTGCACCTTTACTCACAACAAGGAAACCCAGCCCTGACTACATAGCCAGCATGGAGGGGCCAGAACCCCTCTTTCTCCATTTTGGGTTCCACAGTCTCCTTGGTTTCATGTTGCCTTCAAAAGATGAAAAATATCTTTGTCACCAAAGTTCAGGCTTTCTTCAGAGGCTGTGAGGGCTGGGATGTCCAGTTCTGCAACAGGTTGGAACACCCTAAGGTGCTCACAGGCCAGCAACATGGCTGAGAATATGCACAGAGACAGACACTGAGATGGCAACAGAAACGCACATGGTCCAGTGTGACTGAGAGAGCTATGATCTGAGCTTCTGAGCACTCAGTAGCCTTTAATTTTTTTTTTAAGTATTTGGTGCCTCTGAATTAGCAGCTATTGAAATAAGACTGCAAAGAGCAGTTCTTTGTCCAAGCATTTGACCTTTTTCCCCACCTGGGTTTGGTGAGCCATAGGGGAGCAAGGAATGAAGTTTAGGAAGTTCCTCCTACCTGAGCATGTAGCTCTGTAGTATGTCACACATTTAGCAGGCTCTTAGGTGTCTCAGGGCAGGGAAGGACCAGGGACAGCAGTATTTCAGATATGCTCTTCTGAAACCAAAGAAAAGCCATTCACAGAAATACAGTGACCTCTTCCACCAGTGCCAGTTCATCATAACTACCACCCTGGGAGGATCAGAGATGCCTGGAGAGGTGATGACACTGCTGCTCAGTGGATAAACCCACAGTGCTCTCAGCCAAGTGGGCTGTTAGGAGGTGGGCCAGCTGGAAGAGGTCACCAGTGCTATTTCCTGCTGTGGTTCCAGCTGCCATGAACTAACCAGCTCTGCTTTACCAGGCCCACTGACCATAATGTTCCTGTCTCGCAGCAGTCAGTCATTGACTGATCCCTCTGAAACCATAAGCCAAATTAAACTTCTTCTCCTTTATGTTTTGAGCACTGGGTATTTGTTCCAGCCTATAGGAAAGCTGACCAACACAATAGTTTGACTAACAATTTGCAGACTCCACAGTGGTAGAAATGTAATATACTCCCAGTAGAAACCACCCCTTGATTTTGATTTGAATTCAGATCTTTATTCAGGTAACACTCTCTTCATGCTGGGCAGCAAGGGCAGTGTAGGGATAGCCCCACAATCATGAAGGAAACCAGTGACATTCTACAGCATTCTGTGTGGCTGAGCCAGGACATGCAGCAGTTTGGAAATATTGAGTACACTGTTTACATACAGTATTTCTAATGGACACTGTTTTATCAGGACATGACTCACACATCCAGCAGTCTGTCCTCTAAATTCCTCATATCATATCCTCCTGAGCTACTTTTCCAGATTTAGTGAGTGAATGCTGATATACCACCATTGCCCATTCTATTGGCCAGAAGGTGTCTGTGGGCCACCAAAGAGGGCTAAGGGAAGCAGCTGAAGCTGTCCCAGGTAGACTGGAATATGTGGTCCCATGCCTATGGACAGCAAGAAATTGGAGACAGGCCATGTGGCTTTTGTGTGTGGCCACCAAAATCTGAACCTAAAACCTACCTTAGTGGCTTCCATTTCTTTATAGTGCACCTTCTGCACATTTTGAGTTCCCAAAATATGTGTCCCTTATAAATTATATTTATACTACTCTGCTAACACATTGTATGTGTTATAAATCACAAAAGTAGATATTCTAGAAAAGAATAGAAATTCTACTCCTAGATATATAACCAACAGATATATAGCCAAGAATGGAAAATAGAAACTCAAACAGATGGTTGCATGCCAATGATTACAGCAGCACCCACAAAGCTGTAACATTTCCAGGGGGTGATGAGTACACAAAAGTGGACTGTCCATCCACCTAATTATCATAGGTCACTGTTTAGAAAGTGTCCCAAGTTTATCATTTTGTTGGATAAGAGTATAAATAAGGCTTTTTTCTTTTCTTTTTGAGACAGAATCTGGCTTTGTAGGTCAGGCTGGCCCTGAACTCACTATGTAGCCCAGGCTGGCCTCAAACCCATGACATTCCTCTTGCCTCTGCCTCCTGAGTGCTGGGATTAGAGATGCGAGCCAGCATTGTGGTATGTGGTACTGGAGTTTGAACTCAAGACCTTGAGCTTGCCAGACACTGAAACCACTGAGTTAAATCCCTGGCCCTAAACAAAGCTCTTATATATCCATGATAATATCCATCTTATCTTCTTGAAGCCTACACTACCTTACACAGATGTGGCCCATTGTCCTTACAGGCCAGAGCAGAACCACTGGGTAGGAATAGACTCCTATGGTCACAGCCAACACCAGCAAAGCAGACAATGACAGGCAGCAGCAAAATAGCAGCACAGCACAGCTCAGTGGTTCAGGGTTCTCCCTTATCATTCAGTCCACAGTGAACTCTCCCAGTTCTCCACTGTGAGCTTGTATTTTTGTTGTAATTAGAAAAAGAGCAGTTTTTCAAAACCATCTACTTTTGTTTTTTAGTTATAACTTTGCCACTGATATGTGGGATCCTTTGCTGCCAGATAGCAGTTCCATGTGCCCTCAGGGTGTGCTACAGTTCACAATAGCATTGACACAGGTACCTGGAAGTCCTAAGTCATCACAACATGGGTGTTGCTTCTGCTTAGTGAAGGGCAAAAGCATTCCATGCCTATTACAGAGAAGTCCATCATAATCACTACTTTGGGGCTGTGGATGCCCACAGTGGTGGAATGCTTGCCTGCAATGGGTGAGGCTCAGGGTTTAGTCCCTGGCACTGCAAAATAAACAGTAATTTTTTAAAAAGGTTTTACCCTATGAAAGGGAGCCTTCTGTGACCTGACTGTGTGCTGGGATGTTGAGTACCCCACTTCTCCCTGGAGAGGCAGGTGGGGGTGGACCTCCCCCAGCACACCTTAGAGACCCTACTGTTCATGCAGGTCCTTGGAGCTGGCAACAGCACAGCCTTACCGGGAGCCACTGTGCCATGGGGACACACTCCCACCCCATCCTACTGCCGGCTCTACCACGTGTTCAGGGTAAGAGCTGGGGCCGTTGACACAGGGCCCACTGACTTCTGGGCACAACAAAAAGCAGGGCTGCAGCTCTGCACACATTTCTGAAAGCTCCAAGACTGTGTAAACTTCGTGCAGGTCTCGGGGAGTTGTGCAAGAGCACAGGCCGACAGTGGTGCAGCTCCAGCCCCACTTGGCTCCACTGTCCCTTCCAACCCCACAGCGTTTCATGCCTGGAGGACAGGGGACGTGTTTTCACAGAGCCTCTCTGCTTCAGGAAGGAGTGAGGCCCTACAGCAACTGTGTGAATTTCCACATGCCCACTTGTCTGCTCCTGCCCTCCCTGATGAGTGGCCTCAGGCTCTGGACACATGACTGTCATTGAAAATAGACATCCTGGGGCGGCCAAGATCAACCCGCTTTCCCTCTGCCCTCCTTCTTGCTTGACTTTGCCCACCCATGGCCTACAAAACCCTTGCCCCAGACCTCGGCATCTGCAGGCTCCATCCAAGCCAAAACCCATGGCAGGTCTCCAGCCTTTGGCCAGTGTTTTCCACGAGCCATTCTGATAGCTGTTGCTGCTCACAGGTGCCAGCTTCAAGCGACCAAGAACCCAGCACGCCACACCTGGACTATCTCCCTGGGACCTTTGTCCTCTACACAAGTCTGCTTGCCAGGTGCTCTACTTCCCGTTCCCTGGAGATTGATCAACATGGTGTCTGCCTTCACGGAGAGGCCTCATGGGTGTCCATGTAGACTTGCCAGGTGCTCTACTTCCTGTTCCCTGGAGATTGATCAACATGGTGTCTGCCTTCACGGAGAGGCCTCATGGGTGTCCACGTAGCCTCCAAGAGGCCTGTGGTGACTAGGAGGCTCAAAGTGGATGTGTTACCCCTTCGACCTCAACTTGCTCTTTCAGCCTCAGGGTGATTCCTCCCATGTTCTCCCTACTGCTGTTTTCTGTTGTAACAAAATCCCTGAGACCAGGCAACTTTTAGAGAATAAAGGTCCAAGAACACAATGCCAACCTGTACCCAGTATGTGGTAAGCACCCCATGATACATTGTGAGGTGGCAGACAGGTCTTTCCTCTCTTCTAAAGCCACTGGCACCATCATGGGCCCCACCTCCTCCATTCACCTCATCCTAATCACCAAATACCACCTACATGTGCCTTTGGGGTTCCTGGAATTTCTGGAGTTAGAATTCACATTGGAATTTGCTGTGCTTTGTCAAGTGACCTCTGGTTGTATACCAAACACCTTGGTGCTTGTTTAAGAAAGAGAGGTTCCAGAAGTTGCACCTTACAACCACTGGGCTGTCTTGCCTAGAGCTGAAGCGAGGCAGAAACATCATGGCAGAGGTTGTGGGAAGGGAGAGCTGTTCCCCTCATGGCAAACGGAAGAAGTGAGACAGGGGAGGGAAGAAGGGAGAGAATTTGGTCCCAACCTTAACTATTATGACAAATGTGCTCACTACTGGGCTGTCGTCAGTAACCACCGTCACCTCAGGAACCCCACATGGGACCTGTGCTGGGCCAGGTTCCCTGATCTCCCACAGCCTTACATCTTCATATAGCCCTTCCTTGTCAATAACGATGCCGATGCCACCATCTATGGTGGAGGCTATGTTTCTACTCTGGTCCATTTTGGAATCTCCAGTTGCACCGGGTGCATCTTTGACTCCACTGGTAGCAGCTTGATCCCTTTCACCTCCTCTGCAGAAGCGGGTGTAGGAAATTCCACCCTGACTCCTTCTGGCCTCACTGCTATGAACTGGGGGAAGGGTTGTCCCCGCTCTTGCTGCGGCTTGCCTCAGGTTCCCTGTAATGGCCAGTCTTCAGCAGTGCTGGCAACCGTTTACTCTGCTGTTTACTCTGCCCTGTTTGCTACGCTGGACTTCTTTGTTGTTCCCCGCCCCCAGTGGAGCCCCTCCTGCTACTGACAGAGATGAAAGAAAATGAACAATCAGAAGAAAGGCAGTGCAAAACTGGGTCCCGAGAGGACTCCAAACATGGCTGTTCCCTCGCTTCACTGCCCCACACTCAGCCCTGTGAGGGCTCAAAGCAGTTGCCTTCCACTCAGCCCTGGGGCATGGACCTTATCAGTGCAGAGTTTGATGATTTTGGAGCTTAAGAAGAACCTTAAGGGGCCAGAGGGTTAGTTCAGTGGTTCCGGCACCTGCCTCGCAAGCGCAAGGTCCTGAGTTCGATCCCCAGTAACCACATATAATGCTGGGCATGGAGACATGCCCACCAGCAATCAACACCGCCTACCACAGTGCTGGACGTGGTGGCTCACGCCTGTAATCCCAGCACTCTGGAGGCAGAGACAGGAGGATTGCTGAGTTCGCAGCGGCTTGCCTGGGCACCATAGTGAGCTCAGGGCCAGCCTGAACTACAAAGCGAGACCCTGTCTCAAAAAGCAAAAAAAAAAAAAAGAAGAACCTTAAGAAGAACCCTATAAATGTATCAAAGTTCGAAAGGAACCAGATGAAGTATCAAAACCCAGCACTCTGCGCCAGGCGTGGGGGCTCAAGCCTGTAATCCCAGCACTCAGGAGGCAGAGACAGGAGGATTGCTGAGTTCGAAGCTTGCCTAGGCTACACAGTGAGCTCAGAGCCAGCCCCAACTATAAAGCGAGACCCTGTCTCAAAAAAACAAAAAACCAGCACTCCGAAGTGGGCTCACTCCTAAATTATTTTCCTTTTTATCATCATGCGAACTCAATGAACCAGAGACACTTAGTGTACATTCCATGTAGTTAAGAGGCAAATGCTGGACAGACAGACAGACAGAAAGACAGATGTTTTTATCAGTCAGCAAGAGTCTGAGCAGGAATCACATATTGAAGTCAGTGAGCTTAACGTCAAGCCAGCCATCAGATCATTCCAGGGGAAAGAAACGAAAGGGCATGTGGCTCAATCTGACCACGCGGAAGTGGAAGGAGAAGGGCACAGACTGCACGGCGGATGGGGCAGTGGACACAGTGCTGCCAAAGAGCGTGTGTCGGAAGTCAGAAGTTCCCCTCCCCTGCTGGATCTACAGGGGCTTCGCCCTCTTCCAGCCCAAGCTGCCACCAAGCCAAAGAAATAAGGACAAGCGCTGGACAGGAGTAGGGGGACAGCAAAGCAGTCTCTTTGGTTCCAGTCTCCACAGGTCCCAGTGCTCCGCTCTGACGCAGGCCGTGCACCGGTGAGCCCAGGTGGGGACTGCACGTTCATCGAGGAGAACCTCTCACCCGCATCCGTCACTGCTCTCCTGTTTTCTGGTGTGAGAACCAAGGAAGGCTGAGCAGCTGCGCAATTTGCTGAAGGTCAAGCAGCCAGAAAGGTTTGCAGAAGGAATGTGAACCTTGGGATGGACCACAGCTCCACACCCACGCCCCACCCGTGCCCTGAGAGCCCAGTGAGGGTGAGAGATGCCGGGTTCACCCCATCCCATCAGGAACCTACGCTTCTGCGACAGCAGTCTGGCACCCTGAGAAGGTTGGCTGAGTTCCCTCCCCATCTCCAGAGATGTCTTCTGAGGGTTGCTCGTGTGTGCACAGTGCTGCGGCAGGGAGGAGAGTTAGTTCACTGGGAGAGGAATGTGCTCTATGACCATATGGCTCTGCACAGAATTGGGGTGGTTGCATCTATTCCAGGCCCCCAACGGGAAGTCTCAAATGGCTGCTTTTGGGCAGCAGCAGCAGAGCTGAGCCACGACCTGGGGAAGCACAGTCCAGAGGACATCCCAATGTCCTAGGTCAGAGAGGGCAGAGTGGGGTACCTGGCCACACAGGAGAAGGGGCACGGAGAGGGTGGAGGGGGTGGGACCCACACTGCACAGGGTCTTATAGCAGCAGGAAGAGCATAGCTCTCCAGCAAAAGTCGCCCCACACTTTCACACTGAGGCTGATGCCAGGCCTGTGGTCAGCCTCCACCTCCTTACCACTGACTGGATGGCCCAACTCGCCCCATTCTGTCCTCTGCTAATTCCACTTCAGAGGCTGAGCGCTGAGTTAGAGAATAGTTCCTAGGTCAGAAGCTTCACTACCATCATGCAACTCAGGAGTCACCTCAAGGACACATCTCTCTTCTGCATGCTCTAGCAGGCCCTCGGCCTCAGCCACCACATCCCAAGCCCAGGCAAATTCCTGAAACAAACAGCACAGAGCACAGGACCAGAGAGAGCCATGCCCACTGGATTGGCAACCCAGACAGCAGCCTCACTCCCAGCCAGAAGGTCCTGCTTTGGGAACTGGTCCCACCTGTGATCCACGCAGGGCAGGTGTACTTTGGCCTCTGTGCTGACACTAAGGTCCCAAGGGTGTCATGTCCACCCAGGTGACATGAGAATCATTCGTCAGTTCTGCCAATGAAATCTGTCCCCCTCAGGACAGGGCTTGCGTGGGGGGTGACTCTGGAGGACAGTGAGCCTTTCCTGTGCTGTAAGGACAGAGTGAGAGACTGTGCCCCAGAAAGATATGTGTCCAGGAAATGGAGCAACTTTCTCAAAACACAGAAACACTCCCCTCTCAGCACCTTGAATATTCCTGGGCGGATTCCTATGGGCTCTGCCTCCAAACCACAGGCTGGCTGGGGATGGGTCACTCGGTCTCTGGCTCAGCCTCCACATCCTTTCCTCAGGTCCCCATAGCCGCTTGTGGGCTCTGATCAGCCACGATAGCTCTCCCACGGCCTCTGCTCTCTGCTCAGGGTCACCAAGTCCCTCACATGCACCAGCTGCCTGGGGCTCCATGCAGCAACCTGTTCCACATCCACCCCACCATCTGTACCATGGGGTCTCCAGTGACTCCTTGTGGCACTGGAGGGGAGGAGGAACTGGGAAGTCACATCGGACAGATAGAGAAGCTGGGACAGTGGGCCATCTGCCAGCCATGGAGAAAGGAACAAGGCGGACCTGCTCTCACATCTGAAGCATGTTCCTTGAGCTGTGGTCCCTGCTGTTCCCACCATGACCGTATCACAGTGAGGGAGAGAGACAGAGCTGTTGGGGACTGGGCGCAAACCTCTATCTCGAAGTCCTTCAGCAGCAGCCAAAATCTGTGTCTCAAAGTCCTTCAGCTGCAGCCGAAATTCCCTCCAAGGGTAGAGGGGAGGCCCAGACCCAGCTCCAGGCTGGCAAGGATGTGTGGACTCTAGTTCTGAGGACAGGAACTGGTCAGAGAAACCAAAGTAACCCCTGTTCTGTCCAAGTTCCCAGGGAGTCATCAAATGTGCCGGCACACACTGCCTCCAGGACATGAGTCACCCAGGGGACTGTGCTTCACCTGGAACCATGTGGGGTCCTGACATCTTGTCACCCCATTTTCTATAGCATCAGCTGTCTTTTTTATGAGTCAGAAACTTTCGCTGTCTGGCAGGAGAGATTGTGGCTGATTCCAATGGCATATTAAAAATCAGTTTATTACAGAGCTGAAGGGTTAGTTGGTCTATCAGCAATGCATATCAATATTGGTAGTGGGGCAACTTGACTTCTGCAAGTAGTTGGCTGGTCACACTTTCTTTTAAATTCAGGACTGGAATATCTCTGCTGCTATTCAAGTGTATGGAGCATAATATTCACAACTTATTTTTGAACTTCAAACTTCCACAACAAGCCAGAAATTAGAATAGGGAAAACCATGAAGAGTGTCTGGGAAGTGTAAGATTACCTGTGCTTCGCATGTAAACATGTTTAAGCTGACATTTGCTGGGCAATTAATTGCCCCTCTACCCTTGTGTTTGTTCATCACCTCTGAAACCTAAGTGTGCTAAGACCTTGCTGACTTCTCCCCACCATTGCTGTGCCCGCCAGGTGAGCTGGCTGTTGTCTACGTAGGAAAAGCACTTCCTCCGCTGATGATAAAAATGTATTTTTGTGAAGGCCCGTTGTGAGCTTGTCCTTTTTGTAACTTGATCTAACAGCATGGCCCAGCTTAGCTCCTGCTGACCCCAAGTAGAGAAAGGGTGGCATCTTGGCCTCCTGCTGCCCACAGGACCAGCGCTGGAGGTGGAGGGACTCTCAAAGCAGCCAGCAAGCTGGGGCCATACTCAAAACGAGCTCCACGGTTGCTGTGTGCCAGGAAAAGAAGACGTGAGTGAAAAGAGCTTGCGTTCCCTACAGTAGTGGCAAAAGAAACTTGAAAGTACTTGAGAGGGTTGGCACTTGGGATTAAAAAAAGAACTTTTATTTGCTAGCAAAGAATCAGTCAGGAGGGAAATGAGTCCATCCTAGATTCACTGATCTCACTTTTCAGTTTTCCAGCCAGTTTTATAGGTAACGGAGAGGCGAGACAATTGGTTTGAGACCACACTTTTCACTTGCACATCTGCAAATGGGCTTTATCAGGGCTTCACTGGTTACTGTGGTTACAAGTAGGGTACTTTTGAAGTTGGGGAAAGTGATAATTCTAGGGGGAAGATTTATGGGGAAGGGGAGGGAGCAGGACGGTCACCATTGGCAGGTAGTACATGTGGGAGTTAAGGCAGAAAACAGGCTCCAAGGGAAAGTTGACTTAATATTAGCAAAATAAAGCAGTTGGGGGAAACAAAGCTTTGCAAGATAAAACAGTTGTTTTTTTGTTTTGTTTTGTTTTTTTGAGACAGGGTCTTGCTTTGTAGTTCAGGCTGGCCCTGAGCTCACTACTAGCCCAGGCAAGCCTCAAACGCAGCAGTCCTCGGAGTGCTGGGATTACAGAGGTGAGCCACCACGCCCAGCATTGTGGGGTGTGGTACTGATTGCTGGTGGGCGCGAGTCACCACACCCAATATCATATCATTGTATGTGGTTACCAGGATCGAACCAGGGACTTTGCGCTTGCTAGGCAGGCAGCGGAACGACTGAGCTAAATCTCCAGCCCAAGATAAAACAGTTATACAGAATAACAGGTAGAAAGAGAGGCTAGTCATCCTAGAAACACTGTACTAAAGCAGTTCTTCCTCTAGGACTTTACAATTTCATAACCTGTGACATAACAAGTTCACAAAGTTCCTCTCTTCTGGATGAAGTTTTTAAAATTGGTTTCCTCCACATACATTAGGGCAGAACCACAGCCAGACTCCCCATCAGCCTTCAGTCAACACCAACTCACTGACAGCTGAGCTATGCCACGATCGATCGTGACCGCTGGCCCCGGACACCTAGGGAGACTGCTCAGATTCCAAGGACAGGTATGTATCTCCTCGTACCTGGATAAATACTATGGCTCCCTGCTGACCCTCAGCAGGAACAACAGAAAGGGACTTTCAAAAATACGAAGGACAAAGAACACAGTGTGTGGTTGCCAAGTGTGGACCAATGAACGTTAAGTCACGCCGCTGCTCCTGGAAGGGAGGTCTGCAGTGGAGAAGAAGCCCAGAAAAGGAGCTGCAGGGCAGAGCGTCCCGTGCCTTGGTGACCTAGCTGGGTGAGAGCAGGCGCTGAGGCCAGGAGCTCAATGTTTCACCTGTCTGTCCTGTGCGCTACAGATCATGGTCATGGCATTTCAGAACTTTAGAAACTAAGCACTACACACTTCTGGAGAGACAACAAAGGGAAAGGAGATTACTCGCTGAGCCTCTTGGCATCGAAACCAACAGCAACCGTGCTTAAGGAGTATCACTTGTGCTGTAGAACTATACACCACCCTTTTTGATGGCTGCGGAGGGGAGAGGGAAAGAGAAAGGGCTCACCCGGGTGACTGACGACCATCCCAGAGGACTTGGTGCACCCTGTTCAGACCATGACTTTCTGCTAGAGTCCCCTCCACACATTCCCAGATTCGTTTTGGCAAACACACCAGGAGGGCAGCGGTGGAGGTAGCCATGGCTCTGTGGCAAGAAGGCTGCACACCCTGCCACCCAGCCGGAGCTCTCCTGGGGCCTCACCTGGAACTCCACCTGGGGGCTCATTCATGGTAAAACAGCTCCAGCAATCCTACCGCTGTGGACTTTCCTTCTTGCCTCCTCCAAGTCCTGGGCAAATGTTAACTCCACATAAACAATTAGGTGTGAGTCTTAGTTACTTCTTTGTTGCTGGAGCAAAATACCCAACACTCACAAATTAACAGTGAAAAGTGACAGGTTTATTTTAACTCACAGTTTGTGGAAGTTTCAGTCCATAGTTAGCTGGCTGCAAGGCAGGGCAGCATAGCAGAGAGGACTGGCAGAGGAGAAACAGTCCATGGCAGGGAAGGCAGAAAGCAGGAAGTAGCAGCCTCCTAGCCTTCTTTCTCTTTTATTCCATTCAGCTCAGAAACCTGGTTGGTGTCACCCACACCCAGAGTGGGTGTTCCCTTTTCAGTAACTCCATCACCCACAATTATGCTAAACCATTCAGTGGATTTATCCAGTCATCACACCTATAATCCAGTTGCCTAACAAAAGTCCCACCTGTGAGTCCATGAGGTTTAAGGGGAATATCTAGATATAAACTCCAACAGTGTGCAAGAAGGGGAATGGAACAGTAGTAGCCCATATGCTTTGGCATCAAGTAGAATTCCCACACTGTTGTGCACTAAGTGTTTGTGCATCCCCAAATCTATGTGTCAAAGTCCTGACCTTATTGAGCTGATGTTAGGAGGCAGGGCTTTTGGAGGAAAGCTGATGTAGGTGAGGTCATGACCTCCCAGGAAAACACAGCAAGACTGGCCCAAAGCAAGAGAAGTTTGCCATTCCAGAGCAAGTGCAAGACCGCAGCCCAGGCCAAGGGCCAGGCTCACCACTGTCCCACAGCAGAGCCCGTGAGGCGGCACGAAGCACAGGCAAATTTAGGCTTAGGGTTCGGGGCCTCCACGTGCAAGGTAGGAACCACACACTGAGCACTTTCATTCAGCTCCAGGACACCATACTGTCATTCCCCAAGCAGAACAGCACTGCTGGAGACTGCACTGACCGAGACACAGGAGCATCAAAGCAGCGCCTGCACTGCCTATGTGTCTTCACACATCTCCAAAACATGGCTGAGGGCTGCAATGTGCAGGGCCCAGTCTGATTTCTAACAGCCTTCTTTTCTGTGCTCAGAGAACTGAGAGCTGAATGTGCCTCCCTGGCATCTAGAGGGCCTCCGGAGGAGAACGTCCTAGGGAGTGAGCTCCACCAGAGTTAATGGTTGAGGGGTTTGCAACAGAGGAGCCAGAGGCTGAGACAACAGGACAGTGCCCCCTGACACCTGAGGCATTGCAGGAACAGGAAAACAGCACAAAACAAACTAAGCAACAAAAAACCCAGGTATCAACCGGGCGTGGTAGCTCATGTCTGTAATACCAACACTCTGGCGGCAGAGGCAAGAGGATTGCTGAGTTTGAGCCTTGCCTGGTTTACATGGTGAGCTCAGGGTCAGCCTGAACTACAAAGCAAGGCCCTGTCTAAAAAATAAATAAATAAACAAATAAATAAATAAAATCTTAAAAATAAAGGATCAAGAATGGTAAACCCAGTTTGAAAAAACAAAAAACAAAAGCCTAGGTATCAGACCTGGCCTCTCTGACACAGGACAGGGGTCGCTTTGTGCCTCCCCTCAGCCCCTCCTCTGGCCCAGCCCCTGCACCACAGACAACTGTGGGCTGGATTCCAGTCCTTCTGACTCAGTCCTTGCTGAAAAGCTGCCTGCACCCTGAGGACCCCATGGTGTCCCAGAGAATCTCTTCCCCCACATGCCACTCACTACATGCACATTGGCAGGAGCACCCCCACAGGGGGCTCACCCTCCCCAGGATCATGCCAGGTGCAGTTCCATTCTCCCAGGAACATGCTGGGTGCATCTCCAGTGTGGGTTGGGTGCTTCCTGCTTGCTGTAGGTCCTTTACTCTGATAACCAAGGTATTGCCCACTCCTCTGGATTTTCTTACCTGAACCCTCATGTGGCAGTGTAACTGCTGAGCACCTTGCTGACTATGAGGAGGCCGGGCTGCTGCTCCTTACCCTCCACACCCCACAAGGGCTCTGTCCTCCAGGATCCCTCATCACAAGGCAGTGAGGGTGTCAGGACTCCCACCGAAGGTCTGGCCATTGGGGTTTGATTCCCAGCTGTGCTCTTTATGTGTGGTCACCCTGAGGGTTACAAGGCCCAGAAAGCACCTAGTGCCCCTTTTGGAAAGCACTAGCCATGCTGGAGGCTGCTGTTCTGTGTCACTTGTCATCATTGCTGCCTCTCCTGCCAAGCTGACTTGGTTTCCTTGCTGCAGTGGGTAGAACCTGCCCCACTTTATGCTTCATGGTACTTTTTCTCCTCTCTCCTCTGGCTTGGAGCCTTCTGTCCAAACTCACTCGGCCTGCTCAACTCAGTTTATATTTAATCCACCCTCTACTCAGACTCCAGTGAGTCCTTTGAGCCAGGCAGACATGCTGGGCCAGTGATGTTGAACCTTTTAGAGATGGCATGGAAAACCCGCAATGCAAAACTTACCGCAAAGTGCCAACACTACGATTAAACATAAATACTGAGGTTTTTGTTTGGGGATAAAAATTTATCCATCGTTCAGCTGCTGGAGCTACTTGGCCCCGGTGCCTGCTGCGGCACATATGCCGTAGGTTGGGACAAGTGCTTGGTTTGCCCAAGTCCTTGCCCTGTAGGATGTTAAGACTGGAGTTCAGTTTAGGGTGAGAGTCAGGGTCATTGTTGGGGTTGGGGTAAGGTTAGGATCAGGGCAAGGGGTGAGGGTTGAGGGTCATAGTTGAAGTTAGGGCCAGTTTAGGCATTAGGTCTATGATTAATGGTTAAGATTAAAGTTAGGGTTAAAGGTTAAAGTTGGGGTTAGGTGCTAGAGCTAGAGTTAGTGTGAACTACCCAAGGTGTGCAGATGGTCTTTGAGAGCAAGTCACCATTTACCAGGCACCAGCCTGAGCAAAAGAATGCAGGTGCAAAGAGGGCAAATGCAGTCTGTGGCACAAGGACCGAGTACCATTGCTCCCTCCCTCAGTCCCAGGTTGAGCCCTTAGCCTTCCTGAAGGAAAGTCAGAAATCCAAATTGCAGATGGGCTTTGTCTTATATGGTTCAAGTTATAGTTTTTCAACTGTACAATCACAGAATATAAATATACATGTAGTAGAAATCATATATTGACCGTATATTAAGGGTGAGTGGCAACTTGCTGGCTTCCACTATTAGTACAGAACTTAGGTGGCTCAACAGTCTACATGAGGTCCTGAAATAGGCTCATGCCAGATGGTTTTTTGTTGTTGTTGTTGTTTTGTTTTGTTTTGTTTTGTTTTGTTTTGTTTTGTTTGAGACAGGGTCTCGCTTTGTAGTTCAGGCTGGCTCTGAGCTCACTATGTAGTCCAGGCAAGCCTCAAACTCAGCAATCCTCCTGTCTCTGCCTCCCGAGTGCTGGGACTACAGGCGTGAGCCACCACGCCCAGCACTGTGGTACGCGGTATTGATTGCTGGTGGGCGTGAGTCACCACACCCAGCATTGTATGTGGTTACCAGGGATCAAGGACCTTGTGCTTGCGAGGCAGGAGCCGGAACCAATGAGCTAATCCTCCGGCCCAGATGGTTTTGCTAATGTTGGCTAAGGTTAGTGTCTGGGCACATTAGTGGGTAGGTCAGCTCACCTACAACACTGCACCAGGTAGGTGTATTAATCACATTTTTGACTTATGGTATTTTCTTCTTGCTGTTTTGTTGCTGTTTTGTTGTTGTTGACAAGGTCTTGGTTTGTAGTGCAGGCTGACCCTGAGCTCACTATGTAGCCCAGGCCAGCCTCAAACTCACAGCAATCCTCCTGCCTCTGCCTCCCAAGTGCTGGAATTACAGGAGTGAGCCACCATATCCAACATGGTATTTTCATCTTATGGGTTCATTAGAATGTGATCCTGTCAAGAGTAAAGGGCACAAGAACTAGCAGAAAAAAATCGACAAATGGGATCTCATCCTACTGAAAAGCTTTTGCACAGCAAAAGAAGTCACTGGCACTGCTAAAAGACAACCAACAACATGGGAAAATATCTTTACTAGCAGTTTATCAGACAAAGGGCTATTATCTACAATATATAAAGTACTTAAACAGATCAGCCTCCCCAAGTTTAAAGACCCAATTCAAAAATGGGCATCTGAAATGAACAGACACTTCACAGAGGCAGAAGTCAAAGCAGCTAAGAAACATATGAAGAAATGTTCAACATCACTGGTCCTTTGAGAGATGCAAATGAAAACAACACTGAGATTTCATCTCACTCCACAAAGAATGGCTGCTATTACAAAATCAACCAACAATAAATGATGGCGAGGCTGTGGGGAGACAGGAACCCTTCTCCACTGTTGGTGAGATTGTAGACTTGTGCAACCATTGTGGAGATATGTGTGGAGATTTCTCAGAAAACTAGGACTAGGGGTCCCATTTGACCCTGCTATCCCTCTGCTAGGAATATACCCGAAAGAGTTTTAAAAATCACATTGGAAAGACAGATGTACACCCTTGTTCATAGCAGCTCAGTTTGTGATAGCTCAATCTTGGAAACAACCCAAATGCCCTTCAACTGGAGACTGGATAAAGAAGATGTGTTTTTTTAAAATAAAATGGAGTACTACTCTGCCATAAAGAATGACAAGATTGATTCATTTATGTGCAAATGGATACACCTGGAGGACACGCTAAGGAGTGAAATCAATAGATCACAGATAGGCAAATACCGGATCTTCTCATTGATATGAGCACCTGTAGATGCAAATGAACTCTAGAAAGTATGATGGTTTTTGTAGAATGGTAAATTTCCAAGGGAAATTTGGTGTGGGGATGTAATGAGGGGAAGGAATAAATATGATTCTGAAAGAAAATAAAAGAGCATGTATATAGGGGGTGGGGAGGTGTGGGTGGGTGGGGATATGGGTAAAAATGAGAATTGACTTGTGTCAAATATTGGTACAAATTCCCCAATGTTACGTGTGATTGTGAGATGTATGTAAATTGTACCAATAAAGAATTCAATTAAAAAAAGAGTAAAGGAACATCTGTATCTTTATCTTTCTTCATATCTTCCATCAGGTTTTTGAAAGAATAAAGTGGGAAATGTGTTATTTAAAACAACCTATTCCATCTTTGCCTTCTAGAAAGCCTGAAACCCTTAAAGGCAGGGTTATCACAAATCTGTAAGAAATATGAAACCTGACAAGTGTATATAAAATAGTAGGTTATGGCCATATCAAGGAAGGCAACGAGCTTTTGTATCAAAGATTTAAGGGGCCGGGGTTTACCTCAGTGGTTCCAGTGTCTGCTTTCCAAGCACAAAATCCAAATTCGATCCCCAGCACCACATACCACAGTGCTGGGCATGGTTGCTCACTCCTGTAATCCCAGCACTCAGGAGGCAGAGGCAGGAGGATTGCTGAGTTTGAGGCTAGCCTGGGCTACATAGTGAGCTCAGGGCAAGCCTGAACTATAAAGCGAGACCCTGTCTCCAAAAAAAAAGAAAAAAGATTTAAGTCCCATTAGGCCTCACAATAAAGCAGGCTCCTGATCTCTGATCAGGACTAGAATCACAATGCTCAACAAGAAGTTGGGAAATTCGCCTCAGTAGTTCACCTACAATAGACTGGGCCCTTCCATGCTGAGCTGACACGTCAGTGCTGAACCCATCAGTCACCTTCGATCCAGATGTGAGTTTACAGGATAAACTGGGTGGTGTATGATGGAACAATGGCTAACTAAGAGGACAAGTAGTACTGCTTAGCATTTACACCACACGTCAGCCCAAACCTGCATGTAGAGCTGATGCTCCATAACCATAGGCTCTGTATCTCTTGATTCAGCCAACCACAGACTGAAAGTATTTCTTAAAAACTGAACTTACGGGCTGGAGATTTAGATCAGTGATTCTGCAGCCTGCCTAGCAAGCACAAGCTCCCTGGTTCAAATCCCGGTAACCACATACAATGATATGATATTGGGCATGGTGACTCACGCCCACCAGCGATCAGTACCACGCCCCACAATGCTGGGCGTGGTGGCTCACCTCTGTAGTCCCAGCACTTGGGAGGCAGAGGCAGGAGGATTGCTAAATTTGAGGCTTGCCTGGGCTACATAGTGAGCTCAGGGCCAGCCTGAACTACAAAGTGAGACCCTGTCTTGAAAAAAAAAAAAAAAAAAAGAACTGAACTAACACAGAATTTTTCTTGACATTACCACCCAAACAGTACAGTGTTATAGCTACCTACCTGGCATCTGCAGTGTACCAGGTATTACAAGTCACTGAGAGGTGATCTGAGCATACAGGAGGGTGTGTGTGGGTGCTTTGTGAAAACAGCTCACTGTTGCGTAAGAAGGGACTGAGAGTTTCTGGGGTGAGTACGTGCCAGAGGTCCTGGGACCAATCTACCATGACACCAGGGACGCAGTTCATCTCCTTTGGCGCTCACCGGAATCCCATTAAGTGGGTACTTTATGTTCCCGTGTAACAGAGGAGGTTTAGCAAGTTCTCCAGGGGCTCTGCTGGGGAAGACAGCCTATCTGCTCCAAACAGCTATGCATCTGTGGTAATCCGATTTTAAACTCTAGAGTCATTTGGGAAATAAGTACATAAGATGGGGAGTTTACAGGGAAAAAAAAAAACAAAACACAGAAAAGCAGTTCAGTTTGAGACCATCACGTTGGGATTAGAGCCTGGGGGAGGCTGGGTGGAGGCCCAGGCCAGGTCAAGGTACTGGTGGGCCAGACTGAGTGTGGGGTTCAATCATACCCCAGCACC
The DNA here is from genome assembly GCA_004025085.1 of Thryonomys swinderianus. NCBI lineage: Eukaryota > Metazoa > Chordata > Mammalia > Rodentia > Thryonomyidae > Thryonomys > Thryonomys swinderianus. Next base: position 19,305 of record PVIC010009692.1, read on the forward strand.
TGCATGGCCAAGGGCACCAACTGCCTGCCCAGAGCCTAAGCCAGTCCAGGGACTTTCCACATTTGCTTGGGCCACATAGTCAGATTATTTGCTAATATTTAAAAATGAGAATGTTCCTCTTTTACTAAGAATCTGTCCTTTTGAACCCCTGTTGCAGGTCTGGACTGCACTCCAACTACAACGGAGGGCACTTTCACCCACTGTACCCCAAGTCCCGCAGCCAGAGCTGGACTCATGGTTCATGTGTCCAAAGATGAAGCTTTAGGCTGTGAAAGAGAGTCAGAGACAGGAAGACAAGGAACAAGAGGAAGCAAGAAGGGCCCCCATCTCCAAGTGGCCCTTGCCCAAGCCAGAGACAGGGAGGAGAGGTGGGTTTTAGGGACAATGGTGGCCTGGGAAGGATAGGTTTGGTGTGGATAGATTCTACCATCCAAGGTGTCCGTGAGATGATGAGTGGAACATTCAAATCCAGAAGGATTAGTTTGGACTGAAGAGGAGACAGGAGGATCTGGGCCAAGAGCAGGACATGGGAGCAGCACAAGAAGGAGCAGGCGGAGAGAAAAGCCACACTGAGAGACCAGCAGGGAGCCGAGGGTCACACAAGGCCAAGAAGTGAGGTTTCGCACAGCAGGAGAGAGGTGGGCTCCGCTGGCTTGGGAGAGGAGAGACTGAATGGTGATTAGGAGGTCCCTGGTGACTTGGACGGTGGCAGCTACCTTGTGGATTCAGTTTGCTCCTGTGGAAGACACAACCACCATTCAGATATGCACGTGGCGATTCGCAGAAACTGGCCTAAGAGCCAGGGTGCCCAAAGCAAGATTCAGGCCCCAAGCCGTGCCCAGCCAGCCACCTGCCTCTGCCCGTGTGAAGGTCCAGACTGTGCTCTGGCTTCTCCTAACCAAGAAAACATGACCCTTCTCATCCATGGAGGCTGCCTCCATGTTCAAGCCAGGGGACGGGAGCTGTACACGTCCCATGAACGTCCTCTTGTCCCGTGGACAGGAAAAAAAGAGCTCAGGAACGTTTGCTGAGACAGACATGAGTTAGACACTCACAGGTCCTTTCCTTTCCTGGTCACTAGAACCCTGCCTGCCCTGCCCAGCTGTAGTTATGCTGGGGATGGGGCCGAGGTTTTGGCCAGCAGTTTTGTGCTCCACTGCCCAGCTGAGCCTCTGCTCCTGTCTCTCAGGAAGAAAGACCTCGGGATGGGGCCACACTGATAGGACCTGGTTCCTGGTTACCGTTTGCTGAAGAGTCATCCAGAAAGTGGGTGGAGACTAACCATACCTGTGTTGTCCACCGAGAGGTCAGACATGGGTGCAGACATGGTGTGCTGCTGCTGCTGTGTCCCAGGGTGAGACGTGGCAAGGAAAGAACTCAGTGGGACAATGGGGCAGACGCAGGACAAGTTCCGAGGCCAAAGGCAGAAGCAGAAAGAAATCTCAACAGCCACCGGGACCAGGGCAAACGCACAGTCCAGAAACTCTCCTGCAGCGACGTAAGACATTTCGGTGGACTTTGGAGTTCTCCAGTCAGACCAGTGTTTCCCTTGTAGAAGAGCTCCCAGAAAGAGGAGCAAACCTGCAGGTTAAATGGGAGTCGTGCACTGTTTGTCCTTGTGCCTCAGGTACTAGAGGTCAACCTAAGAGAAACTTCTCACATTCCCTCCCTCCTCAGGGAATCCCAGATACCATGGGACCTATGCACACCCCACAGATCCCGGCACCAACATTAATGGAGGTGCATAATAAGGCCAGCATGCTGTCCCCATCACCATCAGCTTTCTTGTTCTTCAAGCTTCTCCAGGAGCGTGGTTCGAAGTCACTGTTTTTGAAGGCGTGGGCAGAGGAGGGCCTTTCCGTCTCAGTCCAGCACCATGTGGGCTTCTGAGAGCCTGAACTAGACTTGGACCTTGGAACTGAACTAGACTTGGAGCCTTTCCCCCATCCCCCGGGCTACAGGGACTCCCATGTGGTGGGTCTCCCCTGGAACCTTGTCTGTCCCGACATAGGATCTGCAGCCCTCACTGCCGGCTTTGCAGTACTGGGTCCTCAATCATCATTTAGGAAGCAGGTGACTCTCATACTTCCCTTCTGTTCCCAAATCAGTCTGTTCACTTATTCAACACTGGAGTCCCTCGGGGAATGTTTTATACTAACAGTGACACCCCAGTAAAAGTGATATGAACGCTAAGATCCCCATGATACAGACGCTCTGAAATCTTGCCTAGAAAAGTAAATTGCACATTGAAAGTCTGTCACCTCCAAACATGCTGAGACTTAATCTCCCAAGGCTCGCCTTAACCCCACGTGGAGCTGGGCCTGTGGGACGTGAGTCTACACACCCAGGGGCTCTGTGAAGAGAGGACGGTCCTGAGCTCAGACCCTTACTGCATCTGCCCCGTGAGGTCTGTATCACCGTGAGAACCCAGGGCCCCCAAGGGCTGTGCAGACACTGTGCCAACCTCCCAGGCTTTGGCCTCTGAACTCATGAGATGACAGCCTCTTGGTGAGCTGCCGGACTGCAGTGTCCAGCTGTGGAGCCTAAGATATTGCTTATCCTGTGTTTTCAGAGGGAGCAACCACAGAAGTTAACCGGGCTTCTTAATGAAGAAGCTGGACATGGGTTATCCTATCCTCAGAGGGTGAGTGACTCAGGAAGGTGTGGCAGTCAAAAAGAGGGGCAAAGCCTCATCATCCCTGCTCTATCTTTTCCTCAGGGCGGCCCCACGCTCCCCATGCCCCTCAGCTAGCTCTGAGGCTGTGCTCTGTCCAACTACAAGGGACACTGAGAGAGGCAGAAGTGTCCCCATATAGGCCCGAGACTACTGAGACTAGCATCTCTGCCCCACTGGTGTGCCTGTTAGCAGCCACTCTGCTGCCAGCCCAGCCTAGGCACTGTGTACAATGATTTCATATCCATGGTGGATGCGGTGCAAGGGGAGCTCACACACTCTGGGCACACGTGCACCCTTGCGCATCAACACTTCTGCCTCCCAGATGAACTGCACAGCACTTAATAAATGTGAATTTAAAATCTGTTTATTAGGGCCAGAGGATTAGCTCAGTGGTTCCAGCACCTGCCTCACAAGCGCAAGGTCCTGAGTTCAATCCCGGAAACCACATACAATGCTGGGCGTGGTGACTCACGCCCACCAGCAATCAATACCACATACCACAGTGCTGGGCATGGTGGCTCACGCCTGTAATCCCAGCACTCGGGAGGCAGAGGCAGGAGGATTGCTGAGTTTGAGGCTTGCCTGGGCTACATAGTGAGCTCAGAGCCAGCCCGAACTACAAAGCGAGACCCTGTCTCAAAAAAAAAAAAAAAAACCTGTTTGTTACTAATATTAAACACACCCATTGGACAGACCACCTTCCAGGTTATGCTGTGGACTGTGTTCCAGTGCCAACTGCCCACTGACACTGGCATGTTGATTAATCCATAAGTACTCATCTGCTGCCTCAAAGCCTTGATTCACAGCAGAATAGACACTTGTCCATTGGGAGAGTGGATGTGTTAGTGTTGGAATGAAAACATCAATATTCCATATTTCTGAACTTGGTTTTTCCCTCTGGACCCCTCGAGTACTGTACACATTGTTTTATAATATACTCCTGACTTATTTTATTTAAAAAACATCATGATTGCTGCTCTCCAGCCAAGTGACAGTTTTACAGGTCATAAAAAAAGATTTACTATTTCACCTCTGCTCTGTGCATGCCCAGCATAACTTGTGGTGAGGATCAATTTCAATTACACTTTATATTTCCATAATGGAGACAAGCACCATCAAGAGCTTCCAGGAGGAGAGGGTGGAGGAACAGGAGATACTTTCCCTCCACAGCCCCTGGCCTGGATCTCTTCACCCTGCGGGAAGGATACTTACTCATTTTGCTTTTTCTTTCTTGAAGCAGACTCTTACTGTGATTTCTAGGCTAGTTTCAAATTCCAGGGCTCTAGGGACCTTCCTGCCTCAGCCTTCTGAGTAGCTAAGATGATAAGTGTGTGCCAGCCAATATTCTTTTCATATTGTCAGAGGCATTATTTACTCTTTGTGTCAGATCCAAGTGGCAGGGTAATAAAGGATTCCCTTATCAGACTCTGGGACATGTGTGTGGTTCTGTGCCTTGAGGGTTTGTCTCCCAGTGGGCTAATAGTAGGAGGCAGGAGGCTCTGGTCAGTGGAGCAGACACTCATGAATGAAAGAGCAAGCAACTGGGCAGGTGCCTCACCCCTAGTTATGTGAGCTAGAAAGTGGGTCCTGGCCAGACCTGATATGGCAAGAGCCCCTGCATTTCAAGGCAGGGGCTTCCCTCCAAGGCCTCCAGCACTGTGAGGAATAAACACATGCTATTTAAATCACACAGCTGCAGTGCTTTTGTTATAATAGTTTGAGCAAGAGGAGTGTCTAAGTCAGTTTCTCATCACTGAAACACAACGCCCAACACCTAGAATTTAAAGGAGCAGGGAGGTTTATTTTGCCTCACAGTTCAGAACTTTGAGTCCATGTTCAGAAGAAACAGCACAGCAGAGGGGCCTGGCAGCAAAATCTGCTCCAGCCCTGGCTTCTAGAAAGCAGAGAGAAGGGAGGAAGGGAAGGGGGAGGAACACTTCTGGCCATGCCCATGTCCCACCTCCAGCCGAGCCCTACCCCTTCCCATAAGGCCCCGCCTTCTGTCGGCTTCCTGCTGTGAATCCCTCGGCTCATGTCTTCCCACAACCTTGCTTGGAGTGCATAAAGCACTTGGGGGACCCTTGATATAAACCATGCGTGACAGGAGACTAAGGGAAAACCAAGTTTCATCTCTTTAGCCACCGATGGCAAGTCAGTACTTCTCTGAAGTTGTGTGAGGTGTGTATACTTGCCTGGAGTTGTGTAGGGTGTGTACACTTTGCTGGAATTGTGTGGCATGTGTACACAATTCCCTGGAGTCCTATGAGGTGTACTTAGGCCCTGACATCCTTTGAGGGGCTCTATATTTCCCTGCTGTTCAGGAGCTATGTCAATGGGGTGAGATGTGCCAACAGGAAGTGAGGAGGTGACAGGGAGCCCGAAGTGTTTGTGCGGGCAGGCAGCATGGGAACCGCACACACAGGTTCTAGAGCCAGGAAGTAGAATCGCCTGCGGCACCCAGACCTGTGGGTCCTCCATGGGGGGTCCCTTGAGAACCAGTTCTGATTAATGATATTTTGATGCTAATTTCGCTTTTAGTGCTCCCGAGCCCAAAGCTGGCAGTGTTGATGGAAGACCCCCACGCATACTCCTGGAAATCAATGCTTCTTCACATTCCTGGCCCTGTAGGGCGGGAAGCTGGGAAAGCCAGGTGCAAGGGTAGGCGCGCCCGTGGCCAGCAGAACCAGACGTCCCTGCAGAGTCGGGAGCGCCTCGAGTGACCTCTAGGTGGCGCAGCTGAGTCTGCAGCGAGGAAGCCCCCGGGGGACGAAGCTTGCAACTCTCAGGCAGGACAGGGAGCAGTCGGCAGCAAGAGTACTCCGCACCCTTTAAAGCAGCGCAGCGGCGGTGTGCTGAAGCAGAGTTGTGCTGCCCTGGTCCCCTGTACCCGCTGCCCCAGGACGCAGAGCACCTGCTAGGGAGGACTCCGGAGGGCCTGTTCCACCTGAGCACTGCCCAGCTGTCTGCCAGGCTGGGAAGCCGACCTTGCACGCGGACCAGGTAAGCTTGGGTCTGTCCTCTGGCTTCCAGACTCAGACTATGGACGAGCCCGGGTGCATTTTTCAAATGCACGTCATGTTTTGCTGCGTTTGGACAGGCTTTCCAGTGATTGTGTGTGCACCACCCTTTCTCAGACCTAGGTTGTTCCTTTGTTTTCGGGAAAACACCAGAAATTCCAGCTTGCTGTCGGTTGCACGTTTGGTTAGGGAGCCCGGGTCTGTGCTTTGTCGGTTGTGGGATTTATGCCTGGGTGCTGGAAAAGCGTGCATCTCTGGTTTACCTGAGCCTGGGTCCCCAGGAATGAGAAGGGTCTGGGGCTTCAGCCAGGGGGGCTCAGATACAGCTCAAGATGATGCCATGGCCCCGTATTGGGGATTAGAGGCAGTGAGGTGAGGTCTGCACTTCCACTGAGAAGTCCACTCCCTGCTGGGGCACCTCTGGGGAGTGCAGCCGTGGCGTCCCTGGGCATGTGTCAGGGCAGCGTGTCCCTGCTGCTTTCCAGTGGCTGCTCTGCAGGTCTGAGTGGCACTTGGAGACCTTTTCAAACCAAGACTGAGAGTATTGAGAGGTGCAAAGCCATGCAGGTGCCTGAGCCAGAGCTCCTCCTGCCTGGCTTGAGGCTTTGGGATTCCCAGCTCAGGCCACTTACAACTTTCATAGACACATTACAACAGAGCCACTGAAAAGGGGGCCTTGTCACCAGACTCAGGAGCTGACTAGCATGTACCCTTCAGATGGGGTGGGGATCTGCAGCCCCATCCACAGAGAGCCAGGCTGTGCAGAGTGCCCGGGTCTGTCTGTGACAGCAGCTGGAAGACAGTATAAAACATTCCCAGAATGTTTGCTGATTGTTCTCTGGCCCCTGCCTCATTTCCTGCCATGCAAGCAGGATTTTCGTGTGGTCAGAGAGACATAGAAAGTCCCTAATTCTGTTGATTTGTGGTGTTTTGACTTCACACTGCGGTGAAGCCAGCTGTGGTCACAGAAACCATTCTTTGGGTGTTGAGTTCTTCTTGGGCTGACTCTTCCTGGGCTGGTGATATGGATCTGATGGCCCGGGGCAGCTGGTCAGGGTGCAAAGCCCCAGAAAGCAGCAAAACTCTGTGCACATGCTAGGAGCCTGCCTCAGGCTGGTTACCCCCTCACTTACAATGCAGCCTTTTTGACTCACAACATCTGCGGCAATGGGTTACAGGACTGGCCGTGTTTAAGCAGAGGAGCACCTGTGTCTGGAGTGCAGCGTGTCAGCGGCCGGTCTTCTTTCCCAAGCGTCTCCTGTCCCTGAGCCCAGCACAGAGCCTGCCACTGGGAGGCGCCCAGTGAGAACAGAGCTGTCCACCCACGTCACAGGGTCCAAAGCAAGTACTTCCTTTAGCTCCGGAGAGTCTTACAGGGAAAGCTCCCCATGTCCTGTGAACCACAGACAAGCCAGGTCAGCGAATGCCCCTTCCAGGCCAAGGGAGAAAGCTGATTTCCAAAGAATGGAATCCATTCTCAAGGAAAGACCCAGGAGCCCTACTTCAAAGGCTCAGCAAACCTGAAATTCAAACCCGGGAGCGGTGAGGGTGGCATCCTGGCAGGCAGCCCTGGGCGGCTCGGCCTCCCGCACCCTCCACAGCTCCCCCAGCTGCCCCGCAATTATCCCAGACGACACCTGCCTCAGTGCGCCTTTGATGCTGTTTGAGCTTTGCCCGGCTAATTCCACCCACCTAGGCATTGTTAATTAGCCCACATTAAACTCACTTAGCACATTAGATCAATTAGGAAACAAAAGCCCCGCCAGCCCTGCCCCATCCGCCCTTCCCCGCAGTGTCCTGTGATGCAAGGCCCTGAGTTCACTTACTGCACTGGACTTGTATTTGCTCTCCGAGATTCCGGCTTTCCTTAGACATCAAACAAGGAAAAGAAGCTGCTGTCTGCCCGCCTCGCCTCTGCTGCACATTTCGGCAGCACGCTCGCAGCTCGACTCCTGTTTTCCCAAAGAAAACACTGAAGCTAGGAGAGGCCCCTCACTAACATGGCCCACAGTAACAATTAGGAGCACACTGGTAATTTGTAGCTGGGAGGCGGGGCCGGAGCCTGGGCCTTCAGCTTCACATGCGTGCCCATGTCACCCGTGACGTGCCTCAGTTTCCCCCTGTAATGTCAGCCCTGGACGCCGTGCACGCACTCACCTCCTGTTCTTATCAGGGGTGAGGCTTTGAGAGGAAACCATCTAAGTCTTGTTTGTAGGCCCCTGATAAAGGAAGGTGACAGAGGAAAGTGTTTGCTGCTTTTACAAAGTAAGGAAACCATCAATCGCAGATAAACTCAGACTGTCCTGTCTGATACAGTCGAGGAACTGAGAAGAGTGTTCCGAAAGGCTTTCGGATCCCAGCCACCCCCTTGTCCACGGAGAGCCCAGGGCATTTGCAGTGGAGTACATTTATCAGTATTTAGGGGTCCTACAGCCCAAGGGCCCTTCAGCTTGCCCCTCCCGCCAGCACACAGGGCACTCCACGGAAACGGGAGCAGTGAGGGCAGTCACCCAGCGTTCCCATCACACTGGAGGACAGGAGCTGCTCCAATATGAAAGTCCCAGAGGCTCCGGGCAGTCTGGCACACTACACACAAAGAGGAGGAGGCACAGGCTACGAAGACCCTTCTGCCTCAGCTCGCTTTGGAAATAACCAAGGTGTTTGGTTTCTGTTTCCAATAAGTCAGAAAGATGTGCTTGTGTCAACAGCCCTGAGTGTGCCCCAGCAAGTTTGTGTCACAACCAAAAATGCCGACTCTGCTCACACACAGACTGTCACTTTCTCTTGTGGGTCCTGGCGAAGCCAGCAGTGGAGCCATCGCAACTCGGTCTCATTACTGTCACTCAGAACATAAGGCCCAGAGCACATGAGAGCCGAGCATGGCTGGGTATTCCTAGACCCCATATCGTCTGTACCATCAATGGATCCCATTCAGTAGATGGAGGAGAACAGGGAGAAAGTGAGCCCAACACAGAATAGGGTGTTAATCCCGTGATGAAAACAGAGATGACAATAATGCCAACACTGTAATCCTGACAGAAAACACCTCCTTAGTGTAGGAGAAAGATGAGCAGAGTACACTGCCAATGGGAAACAGAAGGTCCCCAGAAGACGGCCAAGCCACTCCCAAGCCTGTTCTCTTCAGAGCTCTGTGGTGCTGTATTTTCAATTCCTTCTTTGCTAACCTTCACGCACAGAACAAGGAAGAGGGTTTCTGGCAGGCTCACCACACATTCAGTTTTCTGAAGAGCTTCCTGAGCATTCACAGTGTCGTCGCCATGGCAGGGCATTGTGACTCAGTGATGCTGCGGAGTAAGAAAACATCCCTATGCTTGGGAGCTTGGACTCTGTGGTGAGGAAACCGTGAGGCACTCAGCTAACTTCACCCAGAGAGACATAGCCAGGCAAATGGGGAGAGCAAGCCTCAGGGAAATGGTATCAGGGTGAATCCCTCCACTGAATCAGGGAGTAAACCAAGAGACATGAGAACCAGGCCCTGGGCAGGAGCTTGAGGTGCCCCTGTGCCAGCACCAAGTCAATGGCTAGAGCAGAGGGACAGAGAGAAGACTGGAGAGGACAGGGGAAAGGAGGGGGCAGGGGCCACATAGAGGAACCTGGGAGCAAATAAAATGATGCCCAAGGCTGAAGTTCAGCCAGGACTGCTCGCTGCCAGTGTCATTCTGGGGCAGTCCACACTGATGTTATGCCATGCCATGCCATGCAACACCATGGCTTTCCAACACCCCACCACATCTTGCTGGTGGCTGTAACTTAAGTATCAGCCAGCAGGGCATGGGATACACGGCAGCTGCTCTGGAGGTAGAAAGGTAGCAGGAGGGATTAGCAGGAGGTTACCTGCCCACCACATCTGCCCCTGGGCAGTAAGCAAACAACAGAGGGAGTTTATGAGAAAAACTGAGAACCTTGACTCCAGACACATGCTTCTGTCTCCAAAAGTGCAGAACTCTATTCTCAAGGCTAAGTAAGTTACACGAGGAAAGAAGTTGCCTAACACTCTCTAGGAAACCGCGTGCCTTTTGATCCCACCTGCAGGGCTGCAGGATGCTCCCTGGCTCCCTGGCAGAGATGGCCATTGCCAGAGCCTCCTGGTCCTTGTGAAGAAAGTGTGTCAGAGTGCACAGCTGGGAGCTGGCCATGTGGACCTTCAGGCAGCCATGTCTCAGAGCAGCGTGACTGTGGTAGCAGGCATGACCGGGCCAGTCAGAGCTTAGATAGCGTGAACCTGCTGTGCATGTGCACTTGCAAGCAGTTTCCTGCTGGTGTGGTTCTGAGGCGGCCTACACTGGAGAGGTCTAGGAGACACCTTCCCTCGGGTGCTGCACACAGGACAGCCCTAGTGGAGTTGGTCCTTCTCTTGAGGCTTCCCCTCGCTCTGTCAACAGAGGACAGCAAGGCAGAGTCGCTGCAGCACCAAGGACCCTGGGTGTGAGACACCTGAAGGACAGGAGGCCTCACTGTCCGGAACACCAACTACTCCCACCCGAGGTTCCCACGTGGAACTCACTCCCCACAGGGACCACCCACAGCGCAGGCCGACTTCTGTCTTGGCAAGGAAATACTATCCTGATGCTTATCACAGAGGCAGCTTTTGAAGGCAAATATTTAATTTGTGAAGATTGCAAAACTAAGTCAGTAGACTGCTGAGCCCCTTCTGTGTTTATGAACAAGTAGAGTGCAGACACTGGCAATGCAGCGTCCCCGTGCCCCAGGCCTGGTCTTTGTCGGTGACACAGAAGCAGGATCCTGGGCACAGACAGCCTCAGTGGGCAGAGGTGCTTACCAAAGGTCCCCAAGAGAGTCCCGCCCACTTCCCTGCTTCCCCTCAGGAGACCTCAGGAAGTGGTCTGGGGTGGCCGTCACTCCTGGTCTAATCTGTCAGGCTAGAGGAACGGAAGCCCCAGCCGCATCTCCATGGCCCAACGTGTGGATAGCCAGGAAGCATCCACACAGACAGGAGCATGGACCCTGAGAGAGAACAGAAGACAGGAGGGGGGTGCCGTGTGGTCATTGTTGCACCCCTTCAAAACCTACTTCCTGGGCCAGACTTCACCGTGCTGCAGACTCCTAACAGTTTGTCCCTAATACTCAACAGTTCAAATGAAAGATTTATAAAACCACTGTTAGAGACCAGCACAGAGACATTTGTCCCCATGCTGAGCCCATGTTCATTAGAGGACCTGAGGTGCCAGTACACAAGCCCCACAGAGCCCTGCTTAGAAACACACTGTCACTAGGGGTCCTTTAAAAAATATGACAAGCCTGCTGATGTGCCAACAGCAGAACTTAGGGTAACCCTAACCTCAACTCCGAACCTAACCTAATCCAGACCCTACCTTATGCTGACCCTAATCCTGACCCTGGCCCTGGTCTTGACCTTGACCCTGACCGTGGCAGAGAGCAGACTGAGCTTCACAGAAGACCTGGTCTTCTAAGAAGTCAGCAACATGGGAGTCTTGGGTACATGGGGGCTCAGAGTGAACCCTCAGAACTTTCCTATGCTCAGTCCCTCTGTGCTACCCAGGCTGTGACAGGTCCCCTGGCTGCTCTGGGCCTCATTCACCACTTAAGATTTTCCACATGAGCTTTGTATTTCATTAGACTTCACAGGCGCCCTGGCCGCCTCATAAAACAATGCTACGGGGAAGCCATATGGGTGAAGAGGGTCCCGAGCCTGCACATGGTTCGCCCTGGAAACCTCACATGCTCTGCTGGTTCTCCTGAGCCCCAAGGTGGGCATGTGTCCCTCCAGCTCTCATAGCCATAGTGGGAAGCTGGACCCTAGACCTGGCCTTGTTGTCTAGAGAAAGATGCTTGGTGGGCGGGTTCCCGGTAGCCTGAGGGAAATGCCCAGGGAAGCACCGATGGCCAGAAGCAGACCTGGCAGGGCCTTGAGCTATTCACTGTGACTTTGCCCTTTGTGGGGTGTGGAGAGCAGCATCCTCAGTGCCCTGGTCATCCACCCCGGCAAGACCCTCCCTTCCTCCCAGATGGAAAGCGGGTTGCCTCAGGCCCCAATAGACACCCCTCCAAAAGCATCAGTGTTCTTCACTTACGCTGTTCCCAGTCCCAGGAACCAGGGGAGGCAGCTGACCTTGGGCAAGAGAGGAAAACACAGGCACAAAGTATAAAAGACTAACAATTTGAACAGCAAGGAAATGTAGTGTTAAAGTGTAAGCCAGAGTTTAAAATAAGAAGTGTGTTTTTCTTGATGTGACTGATGGAAAGAAGGAAGGAAAATCCCTCCAGAGTGTGTCATGCTCGGTGCTTGAAGAAACATATCACACTCACCTCATGAGTGTGGCCCTGCACAGGGACTTCCACCCACAGAGCTCACGTGGATGGGAATGGGAGCCGCTCTCCTGTGCGGATGCCCAAAGGTCACTGCCAGGGGCAGGTGGTTGAGGACAACAGCCAGCGCAAGACCTGTTTGTGGGGGTCCCTCGGGTGTGGAGAGAGGAGAACTCATTCCTGGAGCCTTGCAAACCCGATCCCTGCTAACCCCAAGAGAAACATGCAGTTATCAACCACCCCAGGGGATTCTGCCAAGACCAAGCAGCGCTCCTCCAAAAGGTCAAGGCCACTGAAACAAGGATTCAGAAACTGTCCACAGACCATGGACTGTAACCTATCAGTGTCGGTGACTTGGAAAAACACTCGTACCACTGAGGAAGGTCCAGGCAGGAGGTCCTGGGTGTGGAGGACATGGGAGCTCTAGTCTGTCTGCAGTTGTACAATTTTGAAACTACAGTGACAGCTTTGAGTGGAAACCTTATCTACAGGCTCAACTGTTTCCTCTTCACCCATCTGCATTCCACGTCGGACACCATTCCACAGCACGAGACAGCTGGCTTTTCCAGAGTTCAGGATGCTGTGGCTGGAGACGCTCTACGGAAGAGCAGCCTCCTACACACCCACACACCCAGGCTCACCTGCTGGTCTGCAGCCCCTGCTGGCCCCACCAGCCATGTCCCTGCCTCCCCTGACCTCCCTGGCCTCTGCAGAGCTTTCCTAAGCTCCCAAGCTCCTGTCCCCACCCCCAAGCCCCCAGCTCCTTCTCAAGCCTGTGGGTTTGAGAAGTGCCCTCTGCCACCCCAGCTGTGGCTGGGTTCTGGTGCTGGAGTGCGGTGAACTGGGCACCCACAACCCTGCCTCCTGCCCACCCATTAGCTGAGATATGAGGAGAAGTGTAGAAGACATGGTCTTGGTCCCACCAAGACTAGGAGCCAGATTTGCAGGCGGGGGAGAGACATGGAGAGTCTATAGCCAGACTTGCAAGCTGTGAAGATACCACAGTGTGTCCCAGGAGCCCAGCTTGCAGGCTGGAGGAGGCATAGAGAGTTCTAGAGCCAGGCCTGCTGGCTGGAACCTGCAGACTCTCCCAAGCACAAGAAAACAGGCCAGTGAGACTGTGGAGACCTAGGGCTTCCAGTTCTGGGCACTGATGGCTATATCCTGTCCCCTCAGGGCCCCCCACTTCCCTGGGTGACCTGCTCAGCTCTGACTGCCTGTCTTCACACAACGCAGGCTCACCAGCATCCAGATGTCCTTAAGGGAAACACTTAGCACTCGACTTGTTCCTGGTATTCCTGCCAGAAAGCTCTGAAGCTCTCAAAGTTCAGGAGGGCACAGGACAGAACTCATCTGCCATGGTGGTGAAGGGCGGAGCAGAGAAGGAGGAAGACATGTACAAGACAGGACCAAGGGAGACACTCCCTTCTCTCTCCCTGAGCCTCAGCATCTGGTGACAAATTGGCTGAGGGTAGTTTGTTTATTTGTTGTTGAAATTAGCAGGGCGAGTTCTCACCCCAGTGTAATTGTGACAACTCTAAGGTGGTAGAGACGGGGGATCCATCTGGTTCAGACATTGTGCTGCCCTTCGCCCGGCATCCTGCCCCGACCTAGCATGCACACAGCTCTCCGGGCTGCCTCGGCCTGCAGCAGCCTGACCCGGCCGGCCCTGCCCCTGCTGGTGGGGCTGGAGAGGGCAGTGGAGGTATGTTGGCACAGCAGCCTGCCAACAGGGCTGGGAGGATGCCTGTGGGCCCAGGAGGGGAGTGGGGACCGCAGCGTGACCACGTGGGCTTGGCTTGGGCCACCACACTGTGCCTGCACCTGCCCAGTGTTTTGGTTTTGTTGTTATCATCTGATTCAGATCCTCAGCTTCTCAGAAACTGGGGCCAATGAGTCTATTGCAGTTAGGTGGCTTCTGTCCCCCAGGCATGGCTGGAAAAGAGGACAGGAAGGGGCCTGAGCCATAAGTGGTTGTGCAGTGACAACCCTGACAAGCAGCAGCTAAGACATTATCATGACTGTCTCCCAGGTGAGGGTCGGGAATCAGGGAGCGGCCAGGATGCCCAGGAGGTGCACAGAGCCTCTCCTGCCTCCTCCAAAGTCCCCACCATGAGCCAGCAGGAAGCTGCACACCTTCCGTGACCCAGCTCTCCAGCAGCACACGACCGTCCTGCTCATTTTGTTTGTCCCTGTCCACCTGGCCCAGGAGGTAGTGTCAAAGGTTTTGTGCACATATTTTAAGACCTCACAGTTGATTCCTCACTCAGCTGGTCTTCTGTGTGATCTTCAAAACTTCGCTTTTGATTTCCGGCCTCAGTAAGCTAAGCAAGTGGATGGGATCTCAAAGGCCTCCCTCAGCCCCAGTCCTGTCACCCACCATCTGTGTTTACTAAACCCCTATTGAGTGCTCTTTTCCCATCCCTGGAGCCTCTAGAAACCCATGCCTGCCACGTGGGCTCCAATTTGGATGGTTTGATGGCTCCTGGGTGGAGCTCAGGCCCCGCCTTGCATCTTCCCAGTGTTTTGAGCAGAGATGCATGGGGTTTTGTGAGAAGCAGATTTGCTGAGGGTGCAGTTTGAGACCACATTTCTAACTAATTCCCCATGATGCTGGCCCTCCTTCCAGGCCACCCTGTGAAGGCCGAACCTCCAGGTACTACAGAAGTAGAGATAGTTCAAGTGGAGTCCAGGCAGGGCGGAAAGATGGAGCAGGGAACCATAAGCGGAAAGCAGAGCTAGGGCAGGGGGCGGGGCCGTGGCCACAGCCATCCTGTCCACTTCCGACATCACACAACCTCACCCTGTCCCTGTCCACCTTCACCTATGACCGCAGCCCCAGATCCTGGGTCAGGTCTTCCTAGCTCTGAGTGTTCACTGCCTCGTGCACCCCCAGCTGCCACCTCTGTCCCACATGCCCCAGAGACACTTCCTAGGTAATACAGTAACACTCTGCCTGGGCCTGGGGAACCCTGACCCGGGGCTCCACTGTACCAGGGTCACACCCGCCTTTCCCTCTGCAGGTGGCACACAGGTGTGTTAGAATTTAGAATTCTGTCCCTTAGAAGATCGAGTGCTTCTCCAAGCTCCGGAATGGATGGCAGGTCTGAAGTTGGGCTGGGGTTAGGTCCAAGACCTGGCATTATGGCTGAACTCCTACAGGCCTTGTGCATCCTGATCCCAGCAATAGAAAGGGCCTGGGTCTCGACTCAGGGAAGGGCAGCTGCAGCCCACAGGATTTCTCCTGGGGGTGGCTCTTTGGACCTAGTTTCTAAGGCCATAAGACCATGATGGTCCTGTACTGTGAACTGGATGTGAGCCAAGCACAACACTTGAGATCAAGCAGGGCGCTGGGTGTGGCTGTGCTGCTCCTAGGAGTGTCTGGGGAGCCAGATGCATAGAGGAATCTTCAGTAGCAGGGTTGGTATTGCAACCCCACTCAGAGTCCCAACACCAATGGACTTGTCTAGAACCATCCTCAAGCTTCTCTTTTATGCAACCAAAATCTACAAATCAGCCTGTGGTTCTGGGTCAGTAGGCTCATTCTGATGAGCTACATGCAATCAAGTAGAGCCCAAGCACCCTCAAAGTGCCAGCAGGTCACCAAGCTGCCTTTGGTCCCTGGAGGCAGCTGCCTTTCCAAATGGCACCTTTGCCAGCACTGCATGGGCTTCACCCTAAGTGGCCCAGAGGAAAAAGGATGAGTTCCACACACAGTGGTGAAACCTGTGCCTTCCCCAGTGGCTGGGAGGACAGGGGACCTTGTGGTTCCTCTGTGGTGTGGGGCCCTTTCTAGTCCTGCACTCACGGCCCAGGGAGGTGAGGCCCAGTCACCTCCTCAGGAAGCCACCAGAGGAGAAACACCCACCACGAGCCACTGCAAAGGGAATCACAAGGGCCTATCAGTGACCAGAATCCCTTGTTTTGTCTGAACCTCCTGCTGCATGCTCCTTTATGTGTGCTTGTAATGGCATCATAGAGTCACACACAGGTTTGACAGACTACTGCAGTACTCAAAAGTGTTTCTGTGCTGTTAGGGATACACAGCCAGGAAAAGAAGGAACCAGGTTTGAAGAGTGGTGGCCGATCCAACCATCTCAGAGTCACCGTGCCTCACAGCCAGGGAAATCTAGTTGAAGTCAGGCTCCATGGAGTATGGATGGGATGGGACACTGGTCTCCCCCACACCCAAGCTCCCCTGTGCTTATCCTACCCCTCACCAGCCTCCCTGTGCTCTGGCCACCCTCTCCCCTGGGCTGGGCCAGTCTCTGCCTCTGCCAAACTGGATTTGATAGGCCTTAGACTAACTAATCCCTCGGCTTTTCACGTTTTGTCTGTGTGAAGTGCCTGCTCTCAATAACATGGTTTCATGAAGAGCTATTTACCTTGCTGGGGTCTTACTTTCCTTTTAAAAATATCCACCATGAATCCTTCCAACAAACAGAAACCCACCTTCTAGTTTCATCCAAAGATTGTGTTATCAAAAGCCTTAAGGGAAAGGTAGCGAGAAGTGCGGGATGAAGGAGTCCCGAGCGAGGACAGGATCCAACTCCCCTCATGTTCTACAAAGGGCCATGGTAAGCATCTCTGACAACAAACAGGGTAAAGTGAGAGGTTGAGTCCTGAGCCCAGATCTCATGGTCTCTGCCCAGTTCTTTCAGCCTGGGAGAGAACACGGACAGTGGAAACCAAAGAAAAGACCAGCCTTTGATAATTGTCCTTTTGGTCTTTTCCGGTTTTTGAACTCAAATACAAACCCACAGCTGATTTTCACAGGGACTTGATTGCAAAAGCACAAGATTGGTATTTCAAGGACAAATTACAGTGATGGGCGCCATCTACATTCATTTGCTTTGATTACCATGTTTATGGACTTCTTTGTCCTACGAAGCCATGTTCTACAGTGTCCTGGCTATGTCCAACATCTGAAGACAGAAGTTCATAGACAAAGGTCTGCAAGTATCCAGTCTTCCAGAGCCAAGGACAGAGGTCCATGGACCTCCAGACCCCCAGGTCCAGGGACAGAGGTCTACAGGCGTCCAGTCCCCCTCATCATGGGCATCCAGTACACTGTGTCCAAGGAGAATAGTCCTGTAACTGAGTCTGCCTCACAAGTGGTTCCTGGCCTTTTGCCATGGAGACCTGCCCCAGGGCACAGAAGATGGCAGACGCACACCCAGGACCTTTCCAGACAGAGCCCACACGGCCAAGCTCATCTCAGCCAACCCATGGCAAATGCAGTAGGATTGTTCTGGGGACCAGAAGTTATCCTAGCTGGACAATTACAGGCAACACTTCCTCACTGATTTCCTCTGGGTTAGGGGTAAGAGCACAGCCTATGGCTGGGACCGCAGGTTCCCTGCTCTGACCCCATTACCTACCCTGGCACCTACTGAGGCATTGTCTCTGGGCTCCCTGTGGCCCAGAGTTTTCCCTAGTGTGCTCAATCCATGGTGAGCTCCAGCACCACTGCACCTCTTAAAGCTTTGGAGTAGGCTCCTGCCAGGCTCAGTGAGTGCTAAGTCCTTCGCTAATGTTCACGTGTTAGTTACAAAGATTAAGATTATTTGTGCTGGGCGTGGAGACACACCCACCAACAATCAACACCGCATACCACAATGCCGGATGTGGTGGTTCATGCCTGTAATCCCAACACTCGGGAGGCAGAGACAGGAGGATTGCTGAGTTCACGGCGGCTTGCCTGGGCACCATAGTGAGCTCAGGTCCAGCCTGAACTACAAAGCGAGACCCTGTCTCAAAAAAAAAAAAAATCAAGATTATTTGATTAAAAACTGCAGATGCTCCTGGGTTATAATGGGGTTAGGTCCTAATATGCCCAACAGGAGTTGAAAATATCATAAGTCAAAAGGCACTGAATCTACATCCAGTAGCTTCACAGCACTGGCTGATCTGCATAGGGCTTCCCTGATGCCCGTGGGGCTGGAAACTGCTGCTGGCACTGAGAGAGGCGGGTCACCCAGTGCCAGCCCAGAACATGACGCAAAGTGCGCATTCCTCGATGCCCAGCCCTTCTGCGCCATTATTCACATCCAAAACTCAGCAGCTGAGCCGTTGTGAGCCAAGGACCATCTATGAATCATGGCAATAGAGAAGAACTTGACTAACTAATAAAAGGCTACAGGATACATCTTGGAGTTCTTGAAATTTAATATAGGCAATGGCAGGGGAGGGGAAGGTGTTAAAGATGAGAGGATTGCTTCAAAGTTAGCCTGATCAAAACTCCTTGATGTGCTAATAGCTTTCTTATCAGAATTTCAGAGCCATAAACTGCATTAGATCCAAGGAAATGGTGATGTCAGATGTTTTTATGGTGCCTGTTAAGAGCCCAGGTTAGAAGGAGAAGGTGTCACTCACAGATAAGGGAATTGGACCTGGATTGTATAACTGAATTTAATTAGCACTGATCTGAGGTTGATAGTACCTGGTTTTTCCAGTTTTAGAAATGCATCTTTCCCTGGGGGTGAGGGGGACAGAGGAAATGGTGGGGAGAGAGTGAGTCCTTTCATGTCCAGGGCCCCATGCTGTGCTTCCTCTGTGATGTGGTAAAACCTGGCCTCCTCTCCCCCCCTGCCAGGCACAGAGCAGCCACACCTCCCGAGCAAGCACACCACCTTCCCCAAGCCGAGAAGCCAGGGCTCTCCCCTCGCAGCCAGCAGATGGGAAGGAGAGAGGCACCCCGATGCCCAAAGGTAAGAGGGGAACGTGAAGCGTGCGGATGTGCAGGAGATGTCCTCCAGGCAGGGCCTTCCGAGGACCTCGTGCAGAAACTTCCTCCTGCCAGGGGCACTGTCTCAAGGAAAGTGGTTGTTTGTTGTTCTGCAAAGATACCATCACAACCTTTGGGACTCAAGAAAAACACCATACTCAAATACACACACACACACACACACACACACACTCATTTCCTGATGTGGCACAATTTTTGAATGGGAGAACATTAAATAAAGCGTACGTTTTTTAAGTAGGCAGGTTGTGTTATTGAAGATATGGTTTCCATTGGGTTATTTCAAATGTTCTAGCAGTTAAGTTGCATTAACTTAGAAAGGACTGTTCCTTGTCCTGATGCGCTCTTGGGAGTGTGGTCCCGCAGGGGCGTGGGGTTGCTGTGCAGCGCAGTGCACATGTGCTGATGAGCAGCCCGGGCCTCGCAGGACGACCTCCTAGTGTCCAGTCCTGGGTGGCCAGGGCTCCCCGCATGCCTCTGTCCCCTGTTGGGAACTATGCATAGAGTCTGGCTCTGAGAGGAGTCTCTTCCCCGATGAAAAGCGATCTCCATTGTGTATGTGAGCTTTCTTCTCCCAAAGCACCGCTTCTGTTTCCCTTGTGTTGAGCATGATCAACTTGGGGAGGCGGCTGCCTCCTGAACCCGTGTTCGCTTCCGCCTGCGTTCCAGAATGCTGCTCTGACCAGGAGCCTCATGTGGCCGAGGCTCCACACAGGTCTAGCACCAGGGCTCAAGAAAGCCCTGGACCTCGTGGGCCTCAGTTTCCCCAGGAGTAAATGCAGATCATAGCCCAACTAGGCAAGAAGAGCATCTGCCTGTTTTTAATTAAAATATTGGAGATGTGGAAGGGGTCTAAAAGACCCACTGTGCTGTCCACTGCAGTGGTCACCAGGCACTGCCCCCCATTAAAATCCTAACTATGAGAAACTGCCTCTGTTCATATGTGCGATGTTCACACAGACAAAAGCCTTTGCCCTGGACATGCTGGGCCCAGGCTGAGGAAGCCCCTCAGGAAGCCACTGGCCCTAGGCTGGGGTAAAGTGGGCTGTGGCTGGAGTTTGTTCTCCACACACTTGTTGCTGTGGCGATCACTGGGTATACAGCCCAGCACTAGTGGTGGGCAAGCCCTTTGCTGGCCCCTCAGGTGGCTTCTCATTCATTGCCCTGTAGTAACATCTGGAGGCCCCTGGCATGAGAGTCTCTCAATTCCTGCTGTCACTCAGAGTCTCTCTGCTCTGTCCCTGCCAGATGGGCTGGGACTTTGGCCTTTCTCACCTTTCACTGGCTGCGGGAACTTTGACACTTGTCCCAACCTCTTCAATCCGAGCCCCTTCCCTCTCAGCTGGGGTGAACCAGAGCCTGGAGCTTGCGAGCCCAGCACTGCACCATAGAAACCACCCCTCCCACTCTCCACATCTTCAGTTGGGAGGCAATAAAATCTTCCTTTTGTGAGACTTTCACAAGAACTGGCTTTGTTAAAACATCTTTGTGCTCTGCAGAATACAGTGCCATGTTGTGGTACTCGGTGAGTTATCACAAAGCCTCCAGAAAAGTGGGGGCTCTTAGGGCACCCCACATTCCCACCAGATGTCTGCAGATCCTCCTGGCCAGAGATCTCACCAGGATTTCTTGTTCTTTAAGCTACTCTCTGGGCCTCCAAACCCCAGGTAGGGTCTGGGACTCCACAGCAGTGGCTGTTCCACTGGCTGCCTCTGCTCTTTCACCGTCATGCTATTTAGTAGATATACTTTTACCTTCGGGAAGTCACGGGAAAAGCGTCGGTGACAGAGCCATGTGAGAGGGCCGTCCACCTCTGTCCTGCGGCCAGGCACGAACAGGAGTGACCCCTACCAGGGTCCTCATACCCCAGCCCACATTCTCCTGCTGGGCGGCCTGGTCTGGGAGTTCTGGGAGTCTGGTATCCTGGAGGAACTCTGTGGCTGACAAACTCACGCTGTGACCACAGTGATCATATACTAACACTCTGAGACCCTGAGGGAAACACAGTCTCTTAGGAGGGTATGAACTGGGTCCTAGAAATGCCCACTCAGCACCATGCTTGATGGCAGCTCAGAGGGCCCCAGCCCCAGTCTTGGTCCTCACCAGCAGCTGGCATGCTGCCTGCACTCCTAGAGGGCTCCATTGCCCAACACTCCTGGCCTCCCCTGAAGCCTATACCATTGAGACAGTGGGCCAGATAGTGCTATGCCATGTGAAACAGGACAGTGTCACCAGGGAGGTGAGCCCTGGCTTGTCGGCCTGTGCTTCCCCAAGGTGTGTGGGGGTTTGTGTCAACACCTTCAAAGGACCCAGTTTCTGCAGGGGGGACTGTGAAAAAGCCAGTCTCTGAGGACACAGCTCTCTCCTTGGATGGCACTTCTCCTGAGCTGCTGGGGGCGCTGCCATATTTGTCCCAGGGGCAGCCCCATTAGATGCTGGTTTAGTCTAGGTCCAGGGGTTTGCTGGGCACAGCTGCCACTCAGTTGTGGCTGCAGGGACCACATCCCTAATTTGGACACAAGTCAAGACCCTCAGAAGCGCCAAGTGTAGGAGCACAGTCAGGACCCAGGACCCAGGACCCACATTACACACTCGTCCCGCCTGGGAACATGGCACCGCAGCTCTCCTTCCCCTCACACACCCAATGACATCAGAGGACACTTAGGCTCTGCACTGGGGTCTCTCCTCCTGGCACTTTCCTATGGCAGACATCTGCTTTGCAGACGCTGAGGACCTGGCTTTCTTAGGGGGCCTCACTCTCAGGAAGATGCAGCTCCAACATGGGTCTGCCCCTCCCCTACCAGACCAGGTAGGTCTCCAGGTCCAGACACAGCGTCCCCTCCCTGCCATTCCAAGCTGGGCCTGGCCAGCCTTGCTTCAGTCCCCCGGTTGGCTGCCTGCACCCCACACCCCATGGTTCATGGTGCCAGTTCCCACTACATCAGCCACAGAGCTGCCTGGAACAGTGGCTTCACATGTCATGGCTGGAGTGCCCAATTACTCCATGGATGTGGCATCAGCCAACCCAGCCTGCAGAGGCTGAATAGCACCTGTGTTTGCCAGTCCTTCCAGGATACTGAGTCTAAACTGCACACAACCAGAACCTCACTCTTGGGCCAAGGCTCCTCGTCCATGCTGACTCTAGAACTCCATGAAGCTATTCCCAGTGACTCAAAAACCCTGCAGAGTGCTGGGTTTCCACAGAGCTGTGTCGGGGGCCGCCGGCTGCCCCCTGCCCTTTGATCTCTGCCTCCAATCCCTACCTCTGCCTCCTGCCTTCTGCGCTGCCCTCTACCCTGAGCCTCTGACCTCAGCCACAGAGGACACTTGCCCATCCCCTTTCCCTGTTGAGGGAAGGGTTGTCCGTGGCTGCTAATGAAAGTGACGTGGCCCGTGCGTTCATCCTGGATTATGCGGTCGTTAGGCGCAGCAGCACCGCCAGCAGCCAGTCTGCGGTTGATTTGGAAACAGACGAGTCCCAACAGTG
The DNA here is from genome assembly GCA_004025085.1 of Thryonomys swinderianus. NCBI lineage: Eukaryota > Metazoa > Chordata > Mammalia > Rodentia > Thryonomyidae > Thryonomys > Thryonomys swinderianus. The sequence continues at coordinate 41,540 of PVIC010009692.1, forward strand.
AGCTTCAGGAAAGGTGTCAGGTATAAATCTTGTCTTCAAACAGTGGGCGCATTCCACACTTCAGAGCCGCTGCTTTGAATGAGGCCCTTTTCTCTCTCGTCCCCTTTCTTTTCCTGGCTGGAACGGGATGAAAGGCCAGGGGTGTGCGCGCTGGTTTAGTCTGATAATGAGGGTGAGGCTTGCGGGCATGGTAATTTGGCAACTTCGCTACTTCCTGTAACAGTTTTACTTTTTTTTTTTTTTTTAATCCAAAGGCTGCTTAAAGACAAACATTTTTTGTTAAACTGCTGGTAGTCCGTTTTCTGCAGGAACCATGCAATTAATCTTGTTTATATTAAAGAGGCAGGTTGTCTTTGTCAGTTTTCCCGGGCTATAATTAATGAGGATCAAAACGTTACAAAAACATAATATTTAGCTTAATGCAATGAGGCCGGGCAACAGCTGCATCAATCAGAGCAGTAACAGGGAAACAAACATCCCTTCCTTCGGAGGAGGTGGCTGCTTAGAAGCCAGATCAGAGGCGGCTTCCTCCTCGCTCAAGGGTGCCTGGTGACAGATGGGCTCGGACATCAAACACTGTGTGATGCCCACTGATGACACCAGCAGAGAATATGGGGGCCTAGGCCGAGTCTGTCCAGGTGAGGAGGGATCAGAGCACGGGCCCGAGAGTGCTTCAGGGAGGAGGTTCAGGCCCAAACCCTGCCCCTCCCACCCTGCCAGGCTCCAAGCCAGCCTGGGCTGCTCCCTGTGGAGCCCTCCGTTTGAACTTGGTCACCAGAAGTCAGAACCTAGGGCTGGGGTGCAGCCTAGCAGTTCCATCGCCAGCACCCAAAATATATTTTGAAAACTCAGCACAGTGCCAGAGAGTAAGGGAAGCCAGACCGCAACACCTGCCCGCCTGTGGCTTCCCTGAAGGTTCACAAGGTCGTGTGCCACCAAGGTGGCAGGGCCTCCCTTTGCCAGGCACAGAGGAAGCAGCCCCTGGGCGCCAGGAAGCCAAGGGGGAAAACAGCACACCTGTGACCAAGTATCTCTGGGCCAGTCATGGAGTCAGCAGGTGAACTTCCAGCCGGCCTCACAGCCCTGAGAGCCCAGGCATAGATGTCCAGGAGGAGGAGGAAACTGCAGATCACATCACCACAGTGCCCGCAGACTCCAGAGATGCAGGAGAGGGCCAGACAGGCAGAGTGTGTGCGCAGACGGCATCCATCAAACATCCTGCATTGGAACCTGGGCTGCACTGGGCGAACACTGAGGGCGAGAGTAGCTCTAACCTCAGAGAGGCAGGCAGGTACCAGAGCTTGCTGCCCCAGACTAGGGCATCACTGCGCTCACCATGCAAAGCCAGTCTTGCCTGCAGTCAGGCCTCACAGAACCTCAGCATCTGTCTCAGCCTCTGGTTCTGCTCTCACCCCAATAGCATTTGCCACTATGAACATCAGGAGCCAACCCAGAGTCACGGTGGGTGGGGATTGCCTGGGTTAGCCAAAGACTCCTGTATACTTCGGATTACTAAGGATCTCCTTTGGATCTAAGGATTGTTCGCCGCAGAGTGGCTGCAGCCGCAGGAATGAGATCACAGCCGTGCAGGCCCCTTCTGAAAGAGTCATATGTCTGAACAAACGGAAAGGAAACGCAGCACCCTGGACAGCTGGGGTTTAATTCCCCCTTGTGTTTTATCAACCAGTTCCCACAGACTTGGAGAATAAATACGCATGCCCGGCACACAGTGGGCACTCTGTAGTCTCATCTCGTGTATCCCACAGGCCCTGAGATCATGCTGCTGTCTAATGAGAGACACAACTGGCCCAGATACACTTGGTCACAGGTGGAAACGCTAAATGTCTAGGCTTGTGGGGGGGCAAAGGAAATAGAAAGGAAATACAGGTGGGGACTGTGCCATGGGGAGTACTTGAAATTGCATGGACAGCATAGAATGCAGCTTCTAAAACAGGCAGTCAAGTTCATTCAAAGCCCCATGAGGCCAGGTGGGAGGATGCACCACTGAGACCTGGGAGCAGTATTTGGGATTGTGGCCTGAGGAAATCTAGAAGCTGTGGAACAGGATACTAGAGACAAAGGGAGCCCAGAAGTGAGCAGGAGAGTTCTGTTGACCCTGGGCCATACTCCACACAGCCTAGTCGGAGCCCGTGGCTCAGGGGATGGACAGATCCCAGGGCTCACAGGATGGATGGATCCCAGGGCTCACAGGATGGGTGGATCCCAAGGGTCATGGGGTGGACAGAGCCTCAGGGCCCACAGGATAAACAAATTGAGAGCTCATGGGACAGACAAAGCCTGGGGTTGGTGGGATGGGTGGAACTCATGGGTGGGGAGCTCTGAAGGGCTGCCTAACTGTGGGATGTGATTGAGACCCGGAAAGTCTGAGCCAAGGGAAGAAGGTTGCATATTTAGGATGAAAAGTAACAACCAAAAGATCAACCCTAATAAACAGTGAAGCCAAGGCTAATCAGTTCACAGAACTGAGCACCTGCCAGAGTAAATCTCAAAGCTCATAATGTGGGTCCCCTGCAGGTACCATTATGACATCCTGCACACAGAGGCCATCACATGGAAGAAGGGGGAAATGTGACCCACAGCCATCTCCAAGGAGAGCAGTTGGTACAAACAGACTCTGAAATAACCCAGATGTTGCAGTCAACAAAGATTTTAGAACTGCTTTTAATGTCTTCAAGAACTTAAGTGAAACATTGAACATAATGAGTGATCAGATGAAAATCTCAGCAAAGAAAATGAAAGTTTTTTTTTTTTTTTTTGCTTTTTGAGACAGGGTCTTGCTTTGTAGTTCAGGCTGGCCCTGAGCTCACTATGGTGCCCAGGCAAGCCGCCGTGAACTCAGCAATCCTCCTGTCTCTGCCTCCCGAGTGCTGGGATTACAGGCGTGAGCCACCACGTCTGGCATTGTGGTATGCGGTGTTGATTGTTGGTGGGCGTGTCTCCACGCCCAGCATTCTATGTGGTTACCGGGGATCGAACTCAGGGCCTTGCGCTTGCGAGGCAGGCGCCGGAACCACTGAGCTAACCCTCCGGCCCGTGAAAGTATTTTTTAAAAGAAAATTCTAGAAGTGACAAGTAAAATATCTGAACTGACAGCTTCTCCAGAAAGATTTAACCACACCATAGAGATCGGAAGAACTGATATTGGATTCACTGAAATCATATGAAGAAGAGAAAGAGTTTTAAAATATTTTTATCATGTCCTTCATGGCTCAGAAACTCTATTGGAAATAAAACCCTGATGTCCACAGCCTTTTGCAGTTAAACCCCAAATGAGCTTCTATCCCTGTCCCCAATCCTCAGCCCAGGCCATTTCTACAAACCAGTTAACTGCCCAACACTTCCCTGCACTTCCCTGCCTCAGCCCTGACCCAAGGCTCCTTCATTCACTTCCTAGGATGATATCTAAGGCCCTCACCCACAGCACCATCCTTGGGGCACCCAGCCAGTGTGTTAT
>PVIC010009693.1:0-45064 GCA_004025085.1 Thryonomys swinderianus
TCTGATTCTTATTTATCTTTATTATTAGATCTGGGAGAGGTCAAGTTGTATTCCTAAGCTCACACAGCCTGAACTTGGTGGCACAGGGATATAAAGAGACACATGGGACCTCAGAGCTTGGCTAAATAAATGCCCATTAACTCAAAATAAATCTGCTCATTGCCTGTCAGTCCACTGTCAGATGGCAGACAACACGTCGCAAATAAGGATGGCACTGGGTTGCAAGAAAGATGGAAGGTGATGTGTACTTCAGTTACTGACACCAATTTTTAACTTTGATGGTTCTAGACCACCTTATGTACCTGAACAGCTTCAAGGCTATTGTGAACTCTCTCATCCTTGTCCACTCAGGTGGAAACTCATGTGACTCGCGTGTCAATCTTCTGCATAGACGGCCAAGGAGTTTTCCAATTGGATGCAATGTTCCACTGCCTCTTTCTCATTGAATAGCCTTGAAGAGATGGGATTTAAATTGTGTCGAGGATATTAGTCTAAAGTGAATGAAGTGAAGAGTAGACTTCTCGTTTATGTCCCCAGAGTGATAAATGAGGGAGTGTAATTTTTTTCTAAGGCAAAGAAAATGGGAAACCAACGTGGATTTCAGACACATGAGAAATAGCTTATGAATTTAGATGATAGCTCGGCAGAAATAAATTGTACATCTGTTCATTCATTTTAATAAAGTGGAGAGATGGCATGCTGCTGGGCCCTTGGAGAACCCTGGGTTTTTAAAATTATGATCCTATAATAGTAGCATTAAAATTTGTAATGTAGCCAGTGCTTTCTGAATTGGAGGGAAAATTCATTTATAAAATAAAAGTTCAGACTTTGGAATGTAAATGGAGAAATGCAATTTTTCTTGGCCAGATATGAATTAGTCCTAGGAGGATACTGCAGCATCTTGACCATAAAATATATTTTTTAAATCTTAGGAGAAAGTTTTCAGACTGCCAACAAAACTTCTTTGGGCAATCTCTATTTAGGTAAATTGTGCAGGTATAAAACATGGTGAACTGGCTTTTTTATTTTTGCCTTGAACTTGGTATTTCTTGTATAAAGGAAATTACAGATTAATATTTCCATTTGAAACAAATCTAGTCTGTTACAAACACAAAAATCATTTTTACTCAGTAATGGAAACAACAGGACGAAGGCTTTTATAGACTGGCAATTACTAGTTACCGTGAAAATTTACTCACTCAACAGAGTATTGAATTTCTTATTATATATGTAGCCTATGATGGTATTCGTAAAAATACAACAAACTTGATTGCAGGCTTCCTGCTGACTTTAAACCCAAGAAACATCATTAAAGTTTCTTCAAAAAATAGATATTAAGTCCAAAGAAAGCTTTTACACAGCAAGCAGTTTCAGTATGATTTTACAAATTAGCTACTCCAGTTTTCAGGTGAGAGAGAGGAGCAAATAAGCCAGCAGAATAGCAGGCCATAGATAGCACAGGTCTGAGAGCTAGCAGGATCCTTATCTTGCCTTGGATGCATCTTTGCCTCCTGAAGAAATACTTAGTGGAGAGGAAACATACTTCAGGCTACCACCTTGCAAAGAAAAAAAAATGACAGATTGTGAAGAGCTGCTGGTCAGTCTTAGAATCAAGGGCAATTGGTCATTGTCTTAGGCCAGTTTTTGCCCAAAGATGGTTGCCCTTCACCTCATGTTTGTGGGAATCTAGATATCTAAAGGACCACATGGAAAAAAGGGTCTGTGTGCGACTGATCAATAGACAGTGAGTAGGGATAAAAGTAAAAAGGAAACAATTTTAGTTTCTTGCAGGCAGGGCCATCCTCTGGGAACTTCTATAAGAAGGAAGATAAAGGACCTCAGGAAGTTGTTTTTTTATTTTCATTTTATTTTCTGTGGTGGAAGGGATGTGCTATGTTTATGTTTACATTTCTTCCCAAAAGTTCATGTATTTGGAATATAATTGTGTCATAGGGACACTATACTCCAGTGGATGAAACCTGGGTATTATGGGTGAACAGTCTCCTCTGCCACGCCATTTCTGCTTTGGAGCCAACCAAACATGGGCTGAATCCTTTAAGTTTCCAGTGTTGGTTATTTTGTTCCTTCAATAGGAAAGTGACTAATGTAGAAAACTGGTACTAGAGAACTTCAGTGGTTATTGTGACCATGCTTTACCATGTGATTTAGAAGCCTTTGAAACTTGTTTGAAGGGAGGGTTTAGAAAGTTTTGGAGATTCCAGCTAATGAAGTCTTAGAGCGCTATAAGTGTAGATTGATGAAAGATTCTGGTTAAAGCTTAGAGGTCAGAGTGGTGTTAGGAATGTCAAAAGTAAAGACCAAACTAATGAAGTTTCAGTTGGTGGTGAGGATTCTTTTGTAAAACGGACTAGAGGCCATGAGTGTTACATTCTGGCAAGGAACTTGTCTACATTTTTATTATGTCTGACCAACTGCAGCCATGATCCAAGGGGGCCAGGCTCCTGTTTGAGCTGGCAGCAGATCTTGGTTTCATTCATGTGGTGCTGTTTTTTAGGCATGGGTAATAAAAGAAAGATGGGATTACAGAGGCTTCCATCCAGCTTTCAAGGGAAGCCCTTGCAAAGGCAGTACTTAAAGCAGGGAGAATGAAGCTGAAAGTGCATTGGAAGGGGATCCCAGAGTGAAGTCCAGGAATTTGTAGATGCCAGAAAAGAGGAATTTCTGCTGAGGAAAAGATGCAGGCAGTGAGCAGAGTCATCCCAAGAGAGAGGCCATCTGGGCTGCGACCCACAGAGCCCAGGGACTGGGCTGCCTAAGTCCTTTGGAGGTCACATCTCACCATAAACTGCACTGGGTGCTGGAAACAGAGCTACAGAACTTAATAGTTCCCTGCTGGGTACTGGTCTTGCTTTGGTCTGATTCCTTTCTATTCCCCTATTCCTCTTTTATGGAATGGAAGTTTATTATGTACTATTGTATGTTTAAACTATTTAACATTTCTTTTTTGTTTTCTTACAGGGGGTAACAGCTGGTTTTGCTTTGGTCTGATTCCTTGCTATTCCCCTATTCCTCTTTTTTTTTTGGTATGGAAGATTATTATGTACTATTGTATGTTTAAAGTATTTAACATTTCTTTTTTGTTTTCTTACAGGGAGTAACAGCTAAGAGTTTGCCTTTATTCTGAGTGATTACTTTAGACAGGGGTTTCAGCAATGCTGGAATTGTTAAGACTTGTTGACTCTTACAGATGGATAAATGTATTTTGCATAATGAGATGCATGAAATCTATTGGATACCAGTGGTGGAATATTATTGTTTAGGTTGAAAATGCCCCCCAATTCTTGTGTTTAGAGGGCCTTTTGGAAGGTGATTGGTTCGCGAGGATGGTATACTCAGGCAGTGGATTCATGAATCCATAGGAGTGTGTCACCACAGGAGTGGTCTGGAGGGTGTATTCTTGTCCATTGCTCTTTCCTTTTCTCTGCATCTGGCTGCCATGGTGTGAACAATTTTCCACCATTATACCCTTATGGGTCTGGAGCTAACCAATAATAGATGAGCAAATCTCTCCTCATTTAAATTGTGAGTGTCAGGTACACTGTCCCTGCTGTAGGAAAGCAATGAATACAGGATGGAACCTGGGGCCTCATGTATCCACTACCACTGAACTATCTCTCACCTTGCCTCCAATTCTGAGCATTTTGCAACTGGCTATTTTGGTAACTAATGCATATGACTGGGATTACTCAGCTCAGAGACCTTCTGGAAATTCTTTTATGTATCTGTACTCATCTATGCAAGTCTCTCTGACTCCATTCCTGGAAGTGAGAGTCTTAGGTCAAAGAGGGCTCTGAAAGACCTTGAGTAACCTGACTGTCAGGGCCCGTGCTTCCTCTCTGCCTTGGCTCATGCCAGGTTGGGTTTCCCCTGCAAGTGCAGGCCCACCTTGGCTTGATGGATTTGCAGCCTGTAAGCTGAGCATCTAGGAAAGCTGCAGAACTCCTTCTCTAAGTGTAGGGGCCAGTAGAGGTGGAGATGGGAGGGAGGGAGGGGACTTGCTCACAGAGAGGAAAGCCAATGCAGGGAGACAAGCAGAGGCCAGAGCTGGAGCCGCAGAGGAGGCAGCCTTACTGCACTGTCTGAGCCCTGGGTTCAGCCACACCTGAAAAGGGCAGCCCTTGGACTTCCCCAGTGAGGACACCAGTCTAGCCTGGACTTCTTCCTGATGCTTCAAAGAGGGAGACTTTCCTACAATGACATGGGTGCAAGTGGATCCTTAACTCTGGAAAATCTTAAAGTAGATTTTCTTTAGGAAGAGTGAGTCTTGGGTTTTGTCCTTTCTCTAATTGGTTTGTCTCCTCGATTTCCCAGGGCTGGAGGAAAGGAGATGCAGAGACGGGTTCCTGGTTCTGCATGGGGAAAGCACAGTTTGCTTGTGCTTTTTGTTGATTTTGCCATGAGGGTCAGGGCCTGTGTCTGAGGTGTGGGGCCAGTGGGTGCTATTACATACCACCTAGGTAGCTGGTTGGCTCTGATGCATGGGCTTCCTGCGCCAAACCGAACCTGTGCTAAGCCCTGCACTCAGGAGTGCTTTGTGAAGACTTCTGTCCCAGAGCTGCTGGGCAAAGAGCCTGTTTGTTATGTTTGATTTAAGGCACTGGGTATTCTCATGCTCCCCCTGTGCACATGGGTTGGAGGCCTGGGGGGGCATGACAAATGGCACTGTGTTTACCCTCAGAGTAGAGCCAAGTGGAGGAGGAGAAGAGAGAACCAGGAGTGCCAATCCAGTGCATGCTGGGAAGGAAGATGGGACTCAGGAGGCCACAGACACTGAAGAAGCCCAGGCAAAAGGAAGAAAGTCAGTTATTTTGACCCAGGAATGGTTTGGGGTAGCTCTGGGGCAGGCAAGAAGTGCCGAGCTTCCCAATGTCTGCCATTCTGGGATGGACTCACCCACTGATCAGGGTTCATCACTTTCGGCCCACCCAGCATACAAGTCAGACCTAGCTCCACCTCTCAGCCCCTCCAATGGCTCCAGTGTGTCCCAGGGCATTTGGACGTGCTGTTTGCTCTGCTCGGGTTGTGCTATGTTCACACCCTCTCCTCACTTCACCTGGAGTTGGCCTTCTCAGACCTGCTGGGTTTTCTTCTCCGAGATCAAGTGCGCAAGATCCTCTCAGTGTATTTGTGGTACTTAATACCTGCTGAGCCTTGTGATGGATGGGAGGACCCTGCTCATCTTTCTACACCTGGGCCTTTCAAGGGGCCCACAGCGAGGGTGAATGAAACAGCTGAGACTGCTTCAGCCCTGCAGACTTGGAACAAGCAGAACCAACTCACGGAGACTGATGACTGAGCAAGCACATGACCTGATTCATGACTATGGAATGACAGTAATTCTCATCACAAATTGAAAAGATCGAAAAATTCTGTCGAGGGAGCTAATTCTTCCACAAATGGCTGCGTGAGTGGATGGGAGTTTGTCTTGGTTCAATTCACCAGTGAGTAGAGCCCATTTCCATCATGAGAGCTACTTCTTGGAGAATCAGAAGCTGGTACAAGTGGAGAAAGTCCAAAGTAGACATGTAAATACTTGTACAGTAATATCTCAGTTCATGAACGCTTCTGTTTGTAAATAATTTGGTTCCCAAATAGAGGTGTTTGGCAGTTTTGCTTCCAGTTGTGAACTCTGTATCGGGTGATGAACACAACCATGGCCCTCTTCCCTTCATGAACATGAGCTCAGCAATCTTCCCCGGAATCGTGAGCAGGGCACCACTGTGCTGTATATAAAGTGGAAATGTTGTTATCTGGCCAAGAACATGCTGAGTTTGAGGTCTTGCTGGACTATCTGTTGGAGTCTCTCATAGGGGAACAGAGGTCAGGGACCTGGCTTCTTTCCTTTCTGAACTCCACGGAGTGCATCGGACTCGGTCAGGAAGAGTCCCGCTCTGGAGCTGCCGCGCATGGCCCCATACCTGCCACTATGCCAGGACTGCGGTGCATCCTAACCCTCCTGGTGCCTCGGTTTCCCCTTCTGTAAAATGACGTGAGAGAACCTGTGGATTAAGGCTGCCATGCAGTTGCCCAAAGCACTTCCGAGGTGAGTCACACAGACAAACACTAAAGAGTTGTTAGTTTGTAAAGTCAGCTATGCACATAACAATATTTTTGTCATTGGTTCTTTGCTCACAAGAAATGGTGATTATATTTGCTCACTGGACCTACCAAAATAAAGACCCAAGACTGCTATTCACCCCCAGACTTCTTTCACAATTTGAAGAAGCAGGAAGGGAGAGGTGAGCTCAGGAGAGGAGACTTCTCTGTGTGCTGAGGATACATCCAGGGCTGGAGTGAAACCCTATCCTAACATGAGTGAGAAGTGAGGTGGGGCCGGCCAGGAGGGCCAGCAAGGCGCACTTTGCCACCCACCCCCCCAGAACCAGGAAGGGAGTTTACAAACTGGGCTGCTTCACAGACTCCCTGTGGGAAGAGTAAGGACAGAAACAGGCTATCCCTAGAGGAACAAAGGATCCAAGAAAGCTTAATGGAAGTGTAGGGCTGCTGTGGAGGAGCAGAATGACTCAGTAGAAGCAGGAAGAAATGCCCTGAAACCAGATTCAATGGATGCTGGACTGGTCCGCTGCCAATGGCACCAAGGCAGCCCAGCTTGGGCTTGAAAGAGGGATCTAGAGTCTGGGCAAGGTCTTCACTTGTCTGCGCCCGCATCCCATACCTGTGAAGTAGGTGCTGCAGTCCTAGTATGCCCCCACCCTGTCTGTAGCTCTGTATTTGTGGTCTCAACCAACTGTGGATTGAAAATAACTGAAAAAATATTTCACTTGTAGGGAGCACGGACAGACTTTTCTTGTCATAAATCCTTAGACAGTACAGTGTAACAGCTGTTTACATAGCAGCTACAGCAGTGTTAGGTACTCTAAGTAATCTAGACATGATCTAGTCTACAGAGGAGAAGCATAGGCTATACACAAATACCAACCCATGATACAGATGGGACTTGAGCATCTGTAGATTTGGGTGTTGTTGGAGGTCCTGGAACCAACCCCCGTGGATAATAGGGGACAAGATCCTGTTCTAGAAGGAACAGAGAAAGGGTGGAGCTAGAGACGTGTCCCCACCTGGAACACACAATCACGTTCAGTGAACTGTCAGGGTACAGCCTTGTCTGGCACAAACACTCACAAAAGCAGACACAGCATTTGGAATCTGACAGTGGAGAAGAAATGGGCCTGTGTGGCCTCAGTTTCCCCATCTGCAAGAGGCACAGTGAGACTCTTGGCCAGGCTATTTCATCCTCAGGTGACAAGGAGCATGTGATATGTGTTCAGCCTCTCTGGGCTGAAAGGTCACAATGGAAATGCTGACTCGTGCTGGCTCCCTGCAGGTGGTATTATTCCTGCTCTGTGCATGGCAGATTTGGGGGCACATAAATGGTGGAGTCTTATGTCACCTATGCCAGTGTCCCCGGTAGTCTCCTGACCAATGACCCCACATCAGGGACCAACAGTACTCTGGAGAGGGTGGGGCTCTGGGTCTCAGCATGGTGTCCCAGTCCCTTTTAGTATTTGGTGACATGTTAGCACCCCACATGGAGTCTGTCCTGCCTCCTCCCTTGCCAGCCTTGGAAACAGGGTCTCTGCAGAGGAAATGCAGTGAAAGTGAGGTTGGTAGGGTGGGCCTTCACCCAACAGGGCTGGCATCCTTAAAGAAAGAGATGATCTGGCCGTGGGAAGACTGCCTCGGGAAGATGCCAGCTGCCCCAAGTACAAGCCCAAGCACAGCACACACTGCCGGCACCTTGCAGAAGCTGGGAGGCTCCCACCAGCCCCAGAAGGATCCTCTCTACCAGCACCTTCATCTTGGTTTTCCTGTCTCCACAACTGGAGAGAAGGCGCTTCTCTAGATGCTCAGGCCTCTTGGTCTTGTGGAGTCACAGGAAATAAAGACATACCTGGTCATGTCAGCTCCTCAGGGAAGATGCCCCTGAGTTCTGCACTGGTGCCTGTGCCATCCCTGTCTGGAGTGATGCCACCCTCTCATCACCAAAGGTGGTTGTATATCTCTGTGCTGCCTGGCTGTCCCTGCCCCACTTCTGACTATGACTTCTTGAGGGCACTGCACTGCAGCCTGGCACAAAGCTTGGCAAAGAGAAGGCAGGGGGTGCACGTGTGATGGGCAGGTGGGTGAGTGAGTGAATGAATGAATGAATGAGCGTAGTTGGAAAAGCAGCATCATGAGTGACGACTACATAGGCAAAGATGGCTGGACAGGACCCTGCTCATAAAGCCCTGTCTTCTGAGCCTCGGGCAGGTCAACAGTGCCAGCATAACAGGACTGCAGGGAAGAAAGGAATATGTTAAAATAAATTCGAGGTTATTGTGCTTAATCCCACTTAGAAGAATAAATGCACACAGGACTCTAGAGCAGTAGCACAGTTTCTTTCATTCCTTATAACTCAGTCTAAGTGGAGCCCTTCTCTACTCCAATGATCCCTTTATGTATTATTTATCAACATAGAATTTTCTTGTTTTTTTTTTTTTTTCTCTTGATGGATAAGGAAAATTTAGGGATCTCTGCAGTCTGTGTAGATGAGTTCATTCACTTCTGAAAAGGAGCTTAACCCCAGCCATCTGGTGTCTGAGCTCCACAGGGAAAGGTAACCACAGCCTGCTGTTGGCTTTGGTGCTGCTGTGCAGCCTGGCATGTCACTGTCTGCGGGGTTCTGTGCCACGAGGAGACTGGCAGGGACCGGCCGCCTGCCTTGAGCAGCGCCCTCATCCACAAAACCTGTGATCGGGATGAGTCTCTCCAAAATCCCTTTAGCAACATGAGTTTTCAGCTTTTAATGGTCTGTGCTTTTACAGTCAATATTCAGGATTCCCTTTCACTCATCAGTTATTTGGGTACCTACTACATGCTAGGCTAGGTCCTGGGGCCACACCAGGGAACAGAGGACATGTTTCTTTTCCTGAGGGTTTTCACTCCAATTTGGAAAGAGTGACAATAAGCAAGAAAATAACTATGTGGCACCTGAGAAGGTGAACAGAGATATTATAATATGTGCATATTAGGATAACTGCCTACTGGAATAGAGTATATAATAGTCTATACGCACAACAGATATTAGCCGACCTCTAACACTATGTGTGATACAGAACAGAAGAATAATCAATACTAGATTAGAGGATGAAACACTGGTGGCGACAAGCATTTGTTGCATCAATAATAAATTCATCTCTAAACATATGATGCCACCCCTAAGCTCAGCACTGGAGATAGCAACAGGAAGAATGTGCTGAAATCCCCAGGCGTCCGAATGGGACAGGGAGCTAGATGTATGGGTGTGATCAGCAGGACATGTAAAGATGGCGCTGTGCCATGGGGAAGGCAAATGTGTGTTGGGACACAGGAGAGGAAGTCAAAAGCTGCTCGGGAGATGCGCGGTTTGGATGTTGAAGAATTCACTGGGATGTTCCAGATGGAAAGAAGTCCCAGGTAGGTGGGAACAGGACGGGCAGTGGCATGAGGAGTGACAGAGACACAGATAGCTGGGGCCCAGGATGAGGCAGGCTGCAGCTATGCGGAACACACGAGTTCTTACCCTAAAGCTGTCCAGTACAAGGTGGTTTCCAAGTGCGCTACGGGCGTGGACAAATCATCTTCCAACACTACATTTTGCAGTTCCTGGCTTTTTAGTTCTGAATTTGGGTTTTCATCCTGAAAACTGCATTATGGAACTAGTAATGTTACATTCTTAAGCCTGAAAAATAGATGGCACTAAAAAATAGATGGCGGGTAGCTTTGTGGTTGTTACTCTGAGAGTGGGATATTGTCTTTGAACAGAAACAGATGGATAGAGTCTTCAGAGGACACCGCATGACAGTGTGGCTCGGTGCCGACACTCTGCCGGCTGTAACGAAAAATTGCTTTTATTGCCACCAAGTTGCTACTGAGCCTCTGAGCATAACCAGAGGGTTAGCAGAGGCACAGGAATTGCATAGCGGTTCACACAGGGATGATGGGGGTCAACACATCATAAATATAATTATGGAAAAGTGATTAATGCAATCAATCATCTGGCTGTCTGGTCTACCTCTATGAGCAACTTGCAGAAACTGCCACAGGGTACATTACATTTCAAAAATTTCAGATGTTTCACATCACACACACAGTCCATTGTGTGTGTGTTTCACATCACACACACAATCAGCACGGGCATTTCAACTATGCAAGAGATTTCACCCTGTGGTCTGTGGACAGTTAAATCTAGGTTTGCACACACTGCCCTTTTCCTTAGCTCAAAGATAACTTCGTGGTGAGAACTTCTATCTATAGGTCACTGCTTATATTTGTACAAATCTTTACCCTCCTTTTATGAAAAAAAAAAAAAACATCCAGCTGCAGACCTGCTGTTTCAGTGTCTACTGTGAAATGTGACCGCTCAGAGGTTTAGTTGATGACTTATCTTTTCCTGTAACCTTGGTGCAGGAGAAGAAACCAATAAACTCCTCCCTCCAAGTGAAGATAAATGTGGAAGGTGGGGGTTGGCTGTTTTGCAGGTGACCCCTCTTCAGTTATGTGATGGGGTTGGGAATGCAGTGTGCAGCGGATGGCTCCTTAGGGTCCTTGTACAAAGCATCGGCCAGCACGAGATAGACCGGGAACCGACGAGATCTGGAGCAACGTTACGGTTTGCAGGAGGAAACTGCTGCTGCCTCTGCCCTAAAGTCCCTGTTTTACTGTCTCAAGACAGTCCTTTTCTTTACATACTGGGATTCCCTCCACTCTGTTAAAGACCTGGGATAAAATTCCCAAGGTGGATGGATTTTATTTAAAACCTCAACCACATAGAAAATTGTCAGATGTGATTTCATAAAATCACATACACAAAAAGCATCCCATATTTCACTGTAATATCTATAAAAAATTTCATGGGAAGAGGAAGCCTGGACTGTTTGGAAAACCAGTTAATCATCTCCACAGATTTATCTGGTTGTTAAAATGTCTTGGACTCAACGCTCCAGAAAAGTCACTCGAGTCAGACCGTTTAGATGGGTCGATTTTCTAAGAAATATGTGGCTATTTGGATTAATCTCAACCCAGCAGACAGCATGCAAATTATGTGGTCAGTGCTTAGACACCAGAACATGTAAATTTAAAAGGCTCTCAGGATAAAGGGGAATAAAGTCAGGTGGAAATAGGAGAGTGTCTGAAGCACTCAGACACATCGTGTGGAATTGTGGCAGTTGGGACAAATGGACCCACATCAGTCAGACTTCTGGAGAAGGTGCAGCACTGAGGGATATCTCCTAGCTTCACAGCCACCATCACCCACATCAAGAACAAGGGACATGATCAGGAGTAGTTAAAGAGGCTCCAGGTATGTCAACTCAAGAGGAGAGAACCAGAAAGCAAGGCTTGTCTCTAAGGACAGGGTTCAGTTCTCTATACTTTATTTTACTTAATTCATTCATTGGCAGTACTTGGGGTTGATCCCAGGCCCTTTCCACTGAGCTATATCCCCAGAACTTTTTAGTTTTTGAGATAGGATCTTGCTAAATTGCTAATTTGCCCAGGCTAGGCTCAGACTTCCAATCCTACTGCCTCCACCTCCCAGAATGTTGGGATTACAAGCATGCACCATTGTGTCCTGCTGAGTTCAGCTTCTTTTACACAGTCCAGCTCCCCTAAATGTCTTGATCACTGATGTCATGGGTGGGATATTTGAGCACATTTAAAACTTTTACTAAACTGAGTTGATTTTAAGTCAAATGACACGAGAAGTGGGTATGCACAGCCAAACCACTTGATTATCTTTCTCCAACCCGTATGTTAAATGAAAATATTTATGCTGCTTTGTGACTAGTGTTTTTACACTAGGACCTAGAAAAGTTGCCTCTATGGAGCCAGGGGACCTGCTCCCTACACTAACCAACTCAATTCCAGGTTGATTTGAGGTCACCTTTTCCTACTCTTAACTGTTTACAGAAAGCAAAGGGGATTCTTTCTGGAGAAATGTAACACTAGAGTCTCAAATTATTTGTAAAATTTTTATGTGTTGCCAATCATTTAATTAAAAAGATAAAAACTTAAGTATGGCAGGGAACCAGAACAAATCACCCAAAAACCAAGAGGAAAATATTGAAAAGAGATATAGACTTACACATGATCTAGACCAAGTCATAAGACATTGAATTTGAAGTAACTCTAATTGGTCAGATGAAATATTTAAAGGGGTTCTGATTATGAATGGAAATGCTTAAGGAGCAAGTAAGATCAATCCAAATTAAACGAACTTTATCATGTCACAGTAAAACTGCTTAAAAGTAAAGACAAAGAAATGTTTCTAATAGCATCCAGAAAACAAAGAAACACATTTCTCTTAATGGAAAAGAAAGTAATACTGACAGCCAACCTTTTGACAAACATAATAGACACAGAAGACAATGAAATGACATCTTTAAACTGCTGCCAGTAAATATCTGCCAGCTAAGGTTCTACATCAGTGAAAATGTACTTCAGAAAATTCAGAAAGATAACATGCTCTTAGCCCAACAATAAAAGAGAGAACGTGTTACCAGCAGATTTGAACTCTTTTTAATTTTAATTTTTTTATTTTTTGTGGTACCAGGATTGATCTCAGGCCCTAGTGCTTCCAAGGTAGGTAAGGTACCAGTTGAGCTAAATTCTTTTCTTAAAGAAAAGGAATTTTAGTGAGAAAGAAAATTATTCCACTTGGAGGCACAGAAACATGATGGAATAAACCTATAAATTGATAATTAAACAGGAAACATAAGCTAATATTTATTAAATCATATTTTTCTAAAATTTACAGTGTGTATAAAATTAAATATGAAAGCCAAATCTCCAAAGATAGGTTGGAAAACAGAACAAACCGGAACAAAGACAGGAGAGTAATGGGAGTTCAAATGTTCCAAGGTCTTTGAATTAATGAAAAAGTGGAAAAATGATAATTCATATTAGATTCTAACTCAAAGATCTCTATAGATATGTATACTGAATGTAACAATTTCTTAATAACTACCATGAAAATATGAAAAGTATATATAACTAAGATGTAAACATTAAATTATAAAAATAACCAATTATTTTAGAAAAGATAAATAAAAGAAAATATATATAAAATAGGAATAGAAAACAAATATACTAAGACTGATATATTTCAACCCAAATATACTGTACAGTATTTGTGTTACATGAAAATGGACAAAACCCAACTAACGTGACTGGGATTATGAGAAATATTTTTAAAAAACAAATTTTTCATACATATTGTTTGTAAGAAGGATATTTTAAATACATGATCACAGAAAATGAGATTAAAAAGTGATATAATAATACGTGATAGCTGGGTGTGGTAGCTCATGCCTGTATTCCCAAGACTCGGGAGGTAGAGGCAGGAGGGTTGCTGTGAGTTCAAGGCTTGCCTGGGCTACATAGTGAGCTCAGAGCCTGAACTACAAAGCAAGACATTGTCTCAAAAAAATTAAAAAAAAAAAGGTAAAATTGGCCCCTAAAAATGTTGGTGAATTATTCTAACATTAGATGAGATAAAGTTTAAAGCAAAAAGGATTTCTAGAGATTGAGAGGTAAGTTTCATAACAATAAAGGGTCTACGCACCAAGAAGATACAGCAATTCTAAATTTGTATGCTTCAGTGACACAGTTTGAAACATCCTACAACAGTTGATAGAATTAACAGGAGAGATCTGAGGTGTTTCTTGGTTGGGGAGCACTTACTTGGCATGTTTAAGGTCCTGGATTAAATCACCAGTGATAAACTGGGAGAAAAAACTAACAGGAGAACTTAATTTGACACAGTTGTATATATTATATTCATTAAGTAACTGAATGAATAATCAAATCAGCAAGCCATATATATATATATATATATATATATATATATATATATATATACATACAGAAGATTTGAACAAATTGTTAGATACAACCCAATTGGTACATAGAGACCATGATACTAAACAACTATGGAATTTACATTATTTTCAAGGGCAATTTGTTGAAATTGTTTGCATTGAGAGGAACAGCTATCAAAGGACAACAAGTCATATAGAATATATTTTTTAACCACTGAGGAATTAAGCTAGATATTAATGTTAAAGAAAGGACCAGGAATCTCCCAAGTACATGGGGTTAAAGAATATGTTTCTAGAAAACAGTGATAACTCCTTTTCTTTCCCCCTCCCCCTCTCTCCATCTCTTGTTACCCTTCCCATTTGAAAAAGATCTCCCTATTTCCTATTATCTTTTACTTTGTTTTTTAGTTTATATTGGGGGTTCCTCATATAAAAGAAACCATGAGATTAAAGAAAGATACAATTAAAGCAAAAGTAGGAATAGAGCTTTGAAATTGGAAGGTGACAAGAGTGGAGGAGACAGGGAGGAGTGGAAAGTGAAAGGGACAAAAAAGAATTGAGATGTTACATACATGTACAAACTCCCCATGATACATATAATTATCAGGTACTGCAAACATATATGAATAAAAACATAATAAAAAGAAAATTCAGCAAAAGACCATGATAAAAGGAACACAAAGAAATACAAAAGTATTTTTCAACTGAATAATGAAAATAAATCATATCACATATTTAGAAATGCAACTTTAGACATCCTTAAATTTGAAGAAGTTTAAAAATTAAAGACCACCTCAAGAAATTTAAAAATACAGTAAATTATTCCCAAAGAACAGAAGGACTACTCAAGAAAAGGACAATAAGGAAATGGATGCATTCTTAGAAAAACACTTATCAAATTGAAATAAAGAGAACCAAACATCAGAATTATTATAAATATGTCCAAGAAATGAAGCACTAAGGTAGACAAAAAGTGACACAAAATCATTAAATGAGAGATTAAAAAGCTGGACTTCCTCCAGGGTGAAAATTTTTCTTCACTGAGAGAGTGAAGAGGCAAACCAGAGAGGAAAGGAACACTTTGAGTATCAGTACAGCTTGAAGGACTCTCATTCAAAAGACAAAAGACCCATCCATGAATTAGAAAAAACTAACAACCCAACTTGAAAAAAATGACTGAATGACTCCAACAGGCACTGCCCCAAAGTAGGTTTCCAGTGTGCAGTAGATAAAGGAATAATGATCAGCATGAGCTGTGGCCAGAGAAATTCCAATAGCCACTGTCAAGTACCACTATGCCCATTGGAAAGGAAACAACAGCAGCAATAAATTGACAATGCCACATGCTGGGGAGATACCCAAATTCCATTGGCTGCTTCAGTCAAAATTCAGTAATCAGAATTCTCATTGGCTGGTCCTATGAAAACTGGAACAACTATGTTGCAATATAGTATCAACAAAAACTGAGCTGCATGTTCACTAGTAGGGAAACCCCAAACCAGAATACAGACATAATCCCCCAAACTGGCTCCAAACTGAAGACAGCACAACTGTGAACGTGAAATAGAACAGGAGTAAACTGGGAACATACTTCATACAGTGATCAGTGTGAATGGACTGTGGCTACTTGAAATACATAGATGAGTCTCACAAAAGTAGTTAGGACAGCACACACCATGTCAATGCATTTACGTAAAGCCGTTGCATAGTGAAAGGAGTGTGAGGAGGTGCTGTTTTGCAGAGTAGCTGGTAAGGCTGGGAGGAAGCTGGGGAAGTTTCTGAGCTGCTTCTCACATTCTTGTTCTTGATGTTTTGGGTTTTGTGTTTCACTTGTCAAGAGTTCAGTCACTCAAGATTTGTGTACTGCTCCATGTGAAAGTCATATGTTGATAAAAAAGAAGTTGACAAATCTTGAATAAGCCATATTGACTGCAATTTAGAAAGACGTTTTGCAATGTTTCAACAAAACAAGTGAGAAATTACAGATTGTTTCTCTGGAACGATACTACGAATAACTTCTTTTTCATTCTAGCTATTCAGAAAGAGAGGAGAAATTGAGATAAAGACCTAATGTAGTATACACGAACATTCATAGCAGCACATTCCCAAGAGTTAAAAATTTGAAGCCACCCAATTGCTCACCAGTAGAAGAATGGGTAACCACAATGTGGACAAAGCATTGACTGAAGCTATAACATGAGTGTGTGGTGAAAACACTCACAAAGGATCGCACATCATGTGGTTTCACTTAAATAAAATTTCTTGAATAAAGAAAGCCACGGAGACTGACAGTAGGTCAGTGGTTGCCAGGGGTTGAGGGGAAAGGAGAATGGTGAAGTGACTGATAACAGACGTAGCCTTCCTTGTAAGGTTATGAAACTAGATAGCTGTGAGTATACTAAAAACCAGTGAACTGTACATTACAAAAGGGTGACCTTTATGACATGGGAATTATATCTCAATAAAGCTATTACTAGTGAAATCTTAACAGACTACAGAGCAAAAATAATAAGCTAAGGGATGAAATAAACAGCATCCCAATATCATTCTGATTCTTCCTTAGGAGGAAAAGGTCCATTCTAACATAAGAGACAACATAGTTCTTTGGTTGTGTCCTGAAGTACTGATGAAGGGGAACAAGTCGTAATGAACATACTGGGGAAAGATTTATGTTCTTGCCAACGGGACTTGCCATGTTCATAGCAATAATGGTGACATAAAATTCATAGTATGCCACAAAACAAGACCATGTGCGACAAACTGGCTAACAAGCACTAGTTTAAAGATTAGTCATGATACAAGGACTTTTTTTTTTTTTAAGACAGAGTCCTACTTTGTAGTTCAGGCTGGCCCTAAAATCACTATGTAGCCCAGGCAAGCCTGGAACTCAGCAATCCTCCTGCCTCTGTGTCCCGAGTGCTGGGATTACAAGCATGAGCCACCACACCCGGCAAGGACATTTTGAATTGCATAATTCACATCCTGAAACTTCACCAAGATCATCTCAATTTAACAATAATCTTCAATGTTTACACAAGTTTTCCAATAGTGAAATATGCTCTGAGGGCAAAAAATATAAAGTTTTCTAACCTGCCAATAACACACAGAGCAGTTTTTACTGACCCTGCGAGAGGCAAGACTAGATCTTTCATTGTCAGGTTTCTGTAGAAGATGATGTGGTGTGGCTGTTACAAGGAGAAGCACCACAGAGCTTGTGGCCAAACATTTAAGAGAAAAAGAAGTAGAGGATGTTGTTGGGAAGTTAGTTCAGAAAATGATATATTTTTTTTTTTGAGACAGGGTCTTGCTTTGTAGTTCAGGCTGGCCCTGAGCTCACTATGTAGCTCAGGCAAGCCTGGAACTCAGCAATCCTCCTGTCTCTGCCTCCCGAGTGCTGGGATTACAGGCGTGAGCCACCACGCCCAGCACTGGTATGTGGTATTGATTGCTGGTGGGCATGAGTCACCACGCCCAGCATTGTATGTGGTTACCAGGGATGGAACTCAGGACTTTGCGCTTGCGAGACAGGCGCCGGAACCACCGAGCTAAATCTCCAGCCCAGAAAATGATTTTCTTAAAAAGCCCATCCCCAAAGCATGATCAGAATCCTGGGCACCATGCGCTCTGAGAGCCCGCCTGGCCTCAGCTGGGCTGAGCTCCGTTCTGACTGGCATCTCCTCAAGAAAATGGGACGCGGCTGTCACGCAGTGCCCAGCTGCAGGACCCGAGCTGGGCACTCCATGCCCTTTCCACCCTGTGTGGGCGGTATAACAGCTCAACCACCAGAACGCTCCCTTCAGAGCTCTCCTTAGATGGCCCCAAACATTCACAGGCCTGAAGTCTCAGTTTTCAATCACTGTTTGAAGGTATAATTTGGAAATGGAACTGAGTGAAGAAAGAAAACGCTCAGTGCCTGCTTTTTATTCTGATAATCATTTGCAAACACATTCTTTTTAAATTAATAGGGAGTCATTTAGCCCTCATGACCTGAGATTTCATGTGCAAATGAGTTCTTCACCTAGTATTTGCTGGGCATCTGCTACGTGTTAGGCACAAACCCAAGGTCTTTTCTTGGGACAGAATTGGCAACAAAGGAAAAAAGAGGTCACTTTGTGGAATGTGGACTGAGGCTGTCACCTCATTTCAAAATCTGGATGGAGAAAGTTTAATGGAGTCGCCTAAGAGCATCGTAAAATCCCTTGTTGAAGAAATTAAAAACTAACATTCTGTTGAAGCCATAAGCACCGTCTATTTAGGAAAACTTGCAGCAAAACCTCCAGGGGGAAACTAGTATTTCTAACCAAGGACAGTGACTAACAACTGACTCCACAGATCTGTAGCCATTTTCAGTCTAATCTTCAATCCTCACACCCAGTGCCCTGTTCTCAAGTTAAACTGTCTTGGTCTGTAAGTGCTGAGCCACTGGTGTGTGTGAGATGTAGCAGAGCGAAAGACCTGCGGCCCTCGCTTCCATGCAGGCAAGTCACTGCGGGTGTGAATGAGCCCATGGGGAGCGTGCACGTGAATTTCCTGTGCATTGAGTTTGTGCTTTAAAATAACCTGCAAACTGTCTATTTCCAACAACAGCTATGCAGTTCAGGGCTACAACATGCTAAGTAAGGATGGACGGCATTATGCCTATTTTCCTTTACAGATAAAGAAGACAGAAGCACAAGTCATTTGGGCTTCCCCAGAGACTTTTAAAATACCACTGACTGAGGCAGTGGGTCCTTCACCTTTTCCCTTACCTGCTTCATTCTGGTTGTTTTGGATGTAATGGCTGGTGCTTCAGTGACCATACTGTGCCATGAGGCAGCATGAGGAAGGGCAAAGCAGAAAGAAAAGAGGAGTCTGGGAATTTGATGATTTCACAGTGTCACCATAGTCCTTGGGACTGTCTATCTGCAATCTTTTATGTGAGTGAAACTATACCATTCTTTTATTTAAGATGGTGTAATTTTTAATCTCTGTAATTTGTAGCCAATCATAATTCCTCTTTTAAATAGTTCTTTGAAACAGAAAAAAGGATGCATTTATGGAACATCATGTCAAGTAGATTTTTTTAAAAAAAATCATATATTCCCAGTCTTAAACTTCCTATGAAAATGTTCCAATATGTAGAAATTCACACAAGACAACTTCCTTGTGGGCTGATTTTTGGACATTCTCTACTCCAAATGATCACACTTCCATTCCGGAATGGCCTCATCAGGGCCTTTATCTCTAAAATCCGTTCTCTTCAAGGTCACAGCTATGATGCACAATACGCGGAGGGAGCTGTTCTACCACCTCCACCCCTGGAGGCCACTCCGCTAGTGCTTGATGAGCGATGGAGCCTTCCTTCCGGCTGATAGGCCCTCGCTCCTGCCTTGGCCGCCCTCACCCGGCTCTGACCTGATGGCGACATGCCATCTCTCTGGAATTCCCTTCCCGGACCCCGAGGGCCTGAAGCAGGTACCCTCAGGTCTGGGAGCAGAGCTGCAGGTGGCGCTGCGGGAAGCGGTGGCCTGTCAAGGTACAGGGTGGGGCCTTGGCTAAGGATGCCCGTGGCTTTAGCAGCCTCCCTCTCCCCAGATCAGCACCTTCCTGGCCACCACTTCCCTCTTGATGTCTTCGCCACTGCCTTTGTCTGCCTGGCCCCTGATATTGCACAGGATGGCAAGTGACAGGCACAAGGGACAAGCTTTCCAGGTCAGCTTCCCAGTAATGTTCCTGAGGACCCGCCGAGGGTGGCACTGTCACCGTTCTCACTAACAGGTGTGGAAACGGACATGGTGGCTCACAGGCTCACGTGAGTGTGACTCCCGGACCGCTAACTCTCCTTTCCCGCAGTCCTGCTACCCAAAATGCATGTGTCCCTCTTCAATGACAAAGAATACCAGCTTTGAGGGACACTTAACTGCTTCTTGAATTTATCTAACACCAGACATAATTCCGCTTGGATACTCCCTGTGCAGGCGAGGCTGTCATACTTGCCAGCTACCTGCCCTTCCTGTTTTATTCCTGCTAGCTCTGTACGAGTCTAGACAGCAGGCCTGCCCTTCAGGAATCCCTGGCTCACTGTCTAATGTTCATTGGAAAGAAATTCCTGTGCTTTTGCCAATATCCATGAGGGACTCATTTTCCTTATGCTGGGCAGTGTCACTTCACTTTAAGGCCACTGTTAAATTCCTTTTTATTTTGAGACAGGGTCTCGCTTTATAGTTCAGGCTGGCTTGAGCTCACTGTGTAGCCCAGGCAAGCCTGGAACTCAGCAATCCTCCTGCCTCTGCCTCCCGAGTACTGGGATTACAGGCGTGAGCCACCACGCCCGGCACTGTGGTATGTGGTATTGATTGTTGGTGGGTGTGAGTCTCCACGCCCAGCATTGTATGTGGTTACTGGGGATCCAACTCAGGACCTTGCGCTTGCGAGGCAGGCGCCGGTACCACTGAGCTAACCCTCTGGCCCTGTTAAATTCCTTTTTGAACTCGGTAATATTAGCAACAAGAACAAAGTGTGCCTTAGTCCCAGGATTCAGCTCGTGACTGAGCGTCTGTCCCTTACCTGAGCGATGGGACACGTTGAGGGGTTGTACTGCACCAGCTAATTAACTTCACACCAGTGACGCTGTCAGGCCCTATTTCATATTATCCTATTTTTGTTGTCATCACTGTGTTTTGAAGCAAGATTGCAATGTGCCTTAAGTAGCTATTTCAAAACAGATTGACAAGAGATTCTACAGATTACCAGAGATCTCCTCCAGCGAGCACTCTGTGGGACACAGGTTTAGGGAGGCATGCTGTGCTTCTCCGGAAAGAGTACCCCAGGGAAGAAGTCTGAGCTGTCTGAGGGCCACATCCGGCCCCTCAAGGAACACAGGGTACTTCAGTCACCCACGTTTTGACAGAAGAGAAATCTTCTAAGCCATCAAACATTTGTTTAGCTCTGAAATAGTTTTGCTCCCTAGAACCTCGGCACCCATCTTCTGTGTGTGTTGTAACTTGTGGGGATTTATTTGCTGTAGCTTGTAGGGAAAATGCCAGTGTGGTAACCATGGGGATACAGTGAGGAGCTGGCACTGTCCCAGCAAGTCCAGGATGGAGCCTTGTCGAGTGACTATGGCTTCTGCTGTGCCAAGCTTGAGATGTTATGTGTCCCAGATGGCCCTGGGGAGGGGGATTTCCATCTGTACCTGAATCACACAAGGCTGCTGAGGTGCAGAGGCCAGGGGGAACCAACAGAGGGCTGAGGGTGCCCACGTGCCCTCAGCTGCCTTGGGCTGCCCTGTACAGAGCTGGCTGGCTGCATAGAAAGGCTGGGGAGGGTGGAGCGCTGGCCGCAGACAAGAGCTCATATTGCATTGCGCACAGCTCCAAGACCCAGGGCTGGCTCACTGCAGATCTCTGTGGCTTCCTCTGCCCTCGACCTTGGTGCTTTCCTCAGAGCTGTGTGCGTGCATGTGTGCACATGTGTGTGCATATGTGTATGCGTGTGTGTGTGTGTTTCTAGGGATTGAACCCAAGGCCTTTGCTAAGCTACATCCTTTTTTTATTTTTTCATTTTAAGATGAAGTCTCATTGCTAAGATCCCCTGGCTGGGCCAGGCTGGGCCACCGCGCCCAGTCTAACAGGGGCTCCACATTTTTACAGAGCAGTTAATGAAGCCCAGGAGGGATGGGGAGAATGCCTGGGAGTGCAGATGGGGCTCAGCATCTCTGGGCCTCCCTCCTTCCCCAGGCTCCTCACTAGTCAGTGAGAAGGGCGTCAAGTCTGCGGCCCTGGTTCTGAACCCCAG
This sequence comes from Thryonomys swinderianus, assembly GCA_004025085.1. NCBI lineage: Eukaryota > Metazoa > Chordata > Mammalia > Rodentia > Thryonomyidae > Thryonomys > Thryonomys swinderianus. The sequence continues at coordinate 21,657 of PVIC010009693.1, forward strand.
CAAGCCGTGACCTCAGCGTATTCCCTCAGATGAACAGTGCCCATGGCATCTGAGTCCGTGCCCCTATTCGCATCTGGATGTGACCTTCTGTCCTCATCCTTTCCCCATGCATCGCTCCTCTGGAATAAGTGGGAGGCTATGCAGCCATTGAGGCACAGCAGCCAGGAATAAAGAATGGCTCTCGCAGGCCAGCTAACTTGGTTGTTATTTATAAGTTCCCAGACCATCTTGTTATTGCCCAGAAAGTCTGCTTTGCCTCCTTGCTGCTGTTCCATCCAGCCTCTCAGTCTGGACTTACTGAAAAAAATAGCTACTGTCATGGTAAAATCACAACGGGGCTTGCATAATGCAGAGCTAAATAACACCCATAAAACTATGAAAATGGCACATTGGCATTGAAAGTTATTTTCTTGTGGACTTTTACAAGATTCACTGCTCTTGCTTCCAAGAGCTCTGCCCTGGTGTTTTACTTCATGCACACACACAAGGTAAAAACATGAGGCAGAATTCCTGCAGAGGCCGGCTCCCGGGGAGGAGTTCGGGGATTCTGTGAGCGGGGAGCGTGCAGCCACTGCACAGCACAGAGAAATACTGAGCTGCAGTTGTGGCTGAGAAGCTGCGCAGGTGTTCAGCAGACGCTTACCTCTTTCTTGGTGAATTTTGGAGAGTGGTCATTTTTGTCATCGATCACAATTGTGGCTGTGGCCGTGCCTGTCAACCCAACGTCCAGTCCTGCCATATCTTGAGCCTCGATGATCAATTCGTACTTGGGATTTTCCAGAGTCTGCAAAGTAAAAACAGCAGAAAAGATGGGATTTAGAATGAGGCTTCTCTTGGGAAGGAGTCAGCACATTGGCCAGCTGTCCCTCTACCTAGGGCTGGCATCTGTAATCGGTCACAGCATTTCCACCTACTGGGTATAAGTACCTTTGAGACCTCTCCAATATGGCGGTCACTATTAGAGACTGGAGAAGGTCATGGGCACCAGATCTACTCACTATCCTTGTTAAAGGGGACATGTGACACGGTCCAGAATGCTTCTGTCTGGGTTTGGCTCTGTATCTGAGGTTCACACCACATCAGTCGATTCACAGTGACTTCCTGAAGCTGGCTGGGAGATAAAGCTAATGTTGGTGATGAAATCAGGACAAAGATGGCAGTGTTAGGAACTCGCATTTCCTGAAATTTCTGATGAACAAGGCTTTGGATTACTGTACTTTACAGAAATGACTGTGCTCATCTTTCCAACAAGGATGGCAGTTATTGCTCCCACTTTATAGGTGGGGAACCAAATGAGGTTTGGAGTCATTTATACTGGCATAGTCTCTTTAGTCTCCCCAAAGATTGCATTTGTAAGATGCATTCTAGATTTAACATAAGAAATATTGTACTATTGTCTCCTTTTATGTACATACGATTTTCACTTTGACTATTTGAGATACTGGGTGACCATTAAGTATCCCAAGGAGCTAACCAGACAGTAGCCATGTGCACAGGAAGAGGGATATGGCTGGCAGCAATTGATCTGCAGTAAGCTGCCCTCAGTGGACACTCCACATGAGGCTTCTACTGCAGTGACACCCCATTTCCTTTGGTGGTCCCACCTGACTCTGCCCGTTTGGTTTGGGTTGGTTGTCTTTGCCTGGTTTCTACCTGGCAGAGTCCTAGAAAGAACCTCTATCAGAGATGTCAAAGAGCACATCCCATCCCAGGCCATGCTGGCTGTGCCGACCTGGGCCCTGTTCTCAGCAGTGGGGGAAGGGAACCCCAATCCCAGTGTCCATGTTATGAACCTCGACTTGCTCATCTGCGGGGCCACATGAGCCGTCTTGGCCCACAGTAGGTGAGGGCAGAGAGACGGCCTGAGAATGAAGCCAGGTTAGTACATGCACCTTGGAGAGGAAAGAAAGGTTCTGAGGGGCAGGGTTAGGATCACTTTATCACTCACGCCTGGGGCTAGAGCTGTCCAAGGACTTCCCAGCTAATGAAGGCATTCATTTTAGTTATTTGCTTAAAACAATTTGAGTTGGTTTCTTAATCACTCAGAGACCTGAGTTGAACTATGTTCAATAACAAAACTAATGTTCAATAACAAAACTATGTTCAATAACAAAACTAATAGGTGTTTACAATGGCATAAACAGCCCCACCAGTACTACAGCTTCAAAACCCCTGGGTGAAACCAACTGATAATTAAGACATACTACAGGGAGCATAGGTCAGAAAAGCAGTGGAGATCTCTGAGTCTTTTCCAGGAGCTCCCACAGCAAAAGGACTAGCATGGGGCTGGCCCTCCTCAATACTTCCGATACTCTTTGGAAGAAGGTTAGGTGTTTGCTCCCATGGACCTTTTAGGGGTTATTTCTGTAACTAAAAGCTTCTGACATAGCAATTTAAGGAGTACTAGTTTGAACAGTTGGGTAAAAAAGTGCATGACCCTGAGGGGGCATTGCTGATACGTTCCCAGTGCAGCTCTCCACATGACATCTTGGTTTGTGCTGGCCCCACCAGAATGGAAGTGCAGGAAGTTCTCTAACTCCTGAGGACAAATGGAATTCTGATAGCTGTCCTGTAATCTCCTTGGGGACACCACTTTTCCTCAGTGGAGTTCAGATGCAGCTAGCTCCAGCCATAATTTAGGAATGGTTCTGGAATTGGCCCGGGAAGCCAATCAGGACTTCCCATTTCCAAGGCCATCTGATGGGTACCTAAGCTAAGAGGCCATCCAGAGATTAAAGTTCAGTTCTAGGCCAGCTTTCTTTTAGAATCTTAGTGAACAGCAGTTCTCTTTCTGTGGAAATGATGGTGGCACTGCACCAATCTGTAGCCAATTAAGGCCATTTGTACCCCACACAGAGCAGGTCAACACAAGAATGAAGGTATCACAGACTTAGAGGTGCAGGTGGAGACCACAGAGCAGTCATCCTGGAAGCCAATTCACCTCTCAAATTTTGTGAACTCTAGAAGCCAGAAGATTTCTCCTTCCCTCAAGACACTTGATTCAGATGTTCTGTGAGTAGCAACCAGGCAGTTTTGACTAATATTACAACTAATGGTATGATTATCTGGTTATTAGCAAGAAGGTGTAAGAGCTGTCATATCACATCACAACATCATGATAGGCTCTGCATGACAGCACCCTCATCCTTTCATGGATAATTATTATTCTTTTTTAGCATTCACCCCTGATCAAAAATAATTCTTTTTTTTCCCATGAGAATGTTGTTATTTTTCTTTTTTATTTCATTGGCTTATGTGTCCATTTAATTGGGACTCAGTGAACCACCAGTCTCAACATTGTGCTGGGTGCTATGGACAAGAGTGTGGGGGAAATTGTACCCCTTTTTTAATGTCAGAGGTCAAGCTTGAGGACAGTCCCATCCCCCACACAGGCAACTTCAGCTAGACTTGGTCCCAGTTATGCAGAGGCGCATGCACATTCGATGACAGTGCAGAGGATGGACCCACTGGTGGGGCTCTTTATAGGCTGACAAAGTATACAAATAATTTTAAAAAATGAACTCATCAATTCCCATCTCTTGAAGTAAATAAAGCTTCATGGCTATAATAGGAAATAGATTGATTAATCTGGTAGAGAATCAATTAGACTATGAAGCAGATAAATTATAGAGCTTGGGACAAGCTGTTCCAAAAGTCTCAATTTTCTGAATATTAAAAATGGTTTTATTACTGAAGTATTTTCTGATGATGGTGAGAAAATAAAAATGATGCAGTCATTTCAAAAGTAGAAAGTTAAGACCCTTTCCTTCCCTTAGCCAACTTGAGTCCTAAGATGTAGTCAATATTGACGGTGGTCTGGCGTGTCTCCTGCCTTCTTCCTACATACCACACATACAACACACACAGTGCAGCACACACACACTGTACATGCACATATACATTTACCCATGTATATGTAAGCAGAACACTACCCCCAGCTGCACATTCCATTTGCCATCTCACTTCCCTCTTGGTACTTACAGGTCTGTCTATCTGTATCCACAGCTGAGCAGGGTTTCTTGTGTGAACCTGCCTTGTATGAACTCAGGCAGCTCCTATCACTGGGGTTGATTCCAAATTTCACTATTAAAGGCAACTTAAAGATCAAAGACTGCTGGTATTTTGGGACTTTTCTATAATGAGCATGAATGGGAGCAATCATTCAAACAAGTAACCAATAGTAAAAGTACCCTCCTGTGAAATGCAGAAGACTCAGCCCTTATCTAAAGATGAGAGAAGATGCCACATAAATATCTGAGCTTCCTCTGTTCCTCCTGTCCATGGACTGTTTATCTTTTGTGATGTCCCTCTGCCACACCACCCAATCCTGGAGTCAGCCAACTACAAACTGAAAACTCTACAAAATGTAAACCAAATAGCCTTCCCTCCTTTAATTTTGGGCATCATGTATTTTGTCTCAGAAACAAGAAAAGTAACTAAGAGGACAGGAGGAACAGAGAAAGCTCAGAAATTCAAGTGGCAAAGTAGGGCAGGCAGGAGGCAGTAAGCAGCAAGCAAGAGACAGAAATAGCAGCCCTCATTCTGATCTTTATATTTTATCCAGGCTACCCACTTTTAAGGCAGGTAGCCCTCACACTCTTAATCCTAGCACTGCACAGGAATCAATCCCTGTATCACACACTCTTGATTTTGCCACCTCTGAAAAGCCCCACCTGAGTGCATGAGGCTTTGTCTAAATATAAGTGATTATCCTTGGCAAAAGTTGGTGGACTCATACTCACTCCCAATTTTCCCCCAAGCCAGTCAGATTCTGGACATAGGAAATGTGGAACCAAGAGGCATGGAGAGAGTGGAGGGTGAGTCCTCTGGCCTTCCCCACACAATTCCAGGCCCAAGAGGGGGTTTTGCCTTCTTGAATCTTTCACTGCCCTCGTGTTTCTCTGCCTAAACAAGAGGCCCCTGGCTCTGGGGAACAAGACCTTTGCCTATCTAGCTGACCTGTCACTAGATGAATAAGCTGTCCAAGAGGAGGACAGCCCATGGTCCTCCCAAGGTCAGACTGTACTCTCCATGAGGTTTTCTTGACCTGTGTCTGTCTGGCTCAAGGTTCAGAGGAGAGGTGGCCCTCCAACTCCAGAGAGCTTTTATGCTGAGTGGTGCCACCTGGATTAGGAAGATACAAGCCTTGTTCTTATTGTTTTTCTGACCTCAGCCAGCTTTGGCTCTTCTTTGGGTTCTGTAACACATCTTGGTATTTATCCACGAGGTTCTTTGAGGCACAGAAGCAGCCAGAATCAGTTTTGATCACCAGCAACCAAAGGCACCTGTGGTGAAGACAATGCTAAGTGTTCACTAACTCCTGCTTCCCAGGATTCAGGGAGCACAAAGCCAGACCAGTCACTCAGCTTTGTGCAATGAGATGTGCTGTGGGACTGATTCTGACCAATAAGTCCAGGTACCTGTGATGCCTCAAACCTCCCTCAACCCCCATTTTCCTTTTCCCTTTGAAGAGGGAACCTGGATCTCTAACTACCTGTGTGGAACGGAGCCCTTCTAACCTGCTTATGCTCGCTCTGAGGTAGGTCCACATCACTCTTCAGATTCAAATGCTGTGTGTTACAGTACTTAGTTCACCTCTGCTAAAGTGAGAGCCATGATTCCTGTGGTTTTATTCTGAGTGCTGTTTACTAATTCTGTAGGTGTATGACAAAAATTTCAAGGGCAGGAGCCATGTCTTTGCCCCCAAGGCCTGCCTAGGACTCAGCACAGCAGGTGGGCAATTTATTTTCATTCCTGACATGATGATCTATTACTGTTTCCCTGACCTAAATTTCTATCTAAAGGACCGACTGTAGCAGTGGTATTTCCAAACCATAGCCGCTGGTCCTCAAAGTGGGCTGCACCCACTTTGCAGAGCTCTAGAATCCTAGTGGATAGGGTTCTGTTTTGCCTAAGAAACGCACTGTGTCCAACTAGAAAACGAAATTGGCTCCTCTGATTTTCTTGGAAGCCATCTGATCTGTAAGATGTGTCGAAGAGAGTCCAGCCGTTCTGGTTTGAGTCCTGCAGTCACACATGCCCCCTGCACCGGCCATCTCCCCTGGGGGATCCCCGAGCTGGATGTTATTATACTTCCCCAAAACAGAGGGAGATGGCGTGTCTGCAGGAAGAGCCTCAAAAGACATGGGCCAGGTTCATTGAGCACACTGATTCAAAAACCAAATGTTTCATCTTGAAAAAAGAGTCAAGCTGTGTCATTAAGTATGGCGCATAATCAATCTTGGGACCCTTGATGTTTTACACGGTGACGCCGACTTCCACACAAGTGCACGTTTAACGGAACATTTGTCACTAATAACAAGCATAATGGTAGCTGTGGGGGAAGCCAGTGAGCGAGTGGTACATGGAGAGAAGCTCTGCATCAACCCGCATGCTCCGTGGCCTTCTCTGCTCTCCCACCTCCTCTCCATGTCTCTCACTGCACCCCATTTTTCTAACTTTTGAATGATACATTTCTACTTCTTTCTATAGGTGGTTTCCTGATTGTTTGCTAATGGACATTACTCACCAGGATGCAGCTCCATGGTGGCTGGGACCTGAGTGCCTCACAGGTTGGCTGACACGTGGGAAGGGAACAGTGAGGTCTGAGCAGTTATGATCACTCGGGGGCCACCGCTTAGTGGCCGAGTGATCCCCGCCAAATTACTTGGACCTTCCTTGTCTCAGTTTCCTCATTTGCAAAACAGGGAGGACACTAGCTAGCACTGCTAGGGCAAGTGAAGACTGAAAGAGGTTAGAAAAGTGCTAGGTGTGGAGCTGACATCTGCGATGCTCCCTGGATGGCCACTGTCACTATTTAGTGGAATCTCTGAGACATCTAAAGACAGGGTGTGAACCCGAGGACGGCCTTCAGGGCTGGCCCAGGAATGGGTCAGTGCCGATAGCTGCCTAGTGAGCTGGAATGAGGCCCCTCCCCCATCAGTGTTCTGATGGGGGCTGCACAGGCTGGGCCAGCACAGCAGTCACAGCTCTGCAAGAGCCTGGTTAGCAGAGGGTGTCACTGAGCAGGGTCCTGCTTCCTAGCACAGGAACTGTGAGGTCACAAGTATCTGCAGGTTGGAGTCATTACATTTAAGGTGACTCACTGTGCTCTGATACGCGCAGTGAAACTTTTCATCTAGTGCTCACTGTAGCCTGAAAGGTTCCTGTTTATGGATTATGTGCTCACTGGCTGTCTTGACTACAACAGTTTGAGCTCCATTAGATCAGGGGCCACATCTTGTTTAGAGATTTATCTCTAATTCAGTCCTGGGGACATTACAACTGTAGGATGATGAGCTACTAGGGATGTACTTGCCCGGAATCATGAGTGACAGAGAATGGTGCTTCTGTAAATGTGGAACAAGTCTCCTGGTGTGTAGTGTTTGTCAGTTGTGATGATTCAGATACTCTTCTGATAGCTGATATGAAACTGCCCGTGTGACGTCAGTGTGTGAGGGTGGGAGGAGAGACAAAGTCAGCTCTATGAGCTGGTAGAACAGGGTCCAGTGTACAAATTCTGCTGGGAGGCTCTAGGAATGCTGGCAGGAGGCACTTTGCCAACATGCCCCTTTGCTGTCTCACGCATAAGGCTTTGCGAAGGAGAAATCTCAACATGAGAAGCAGAGTGAGATAAAACACAGTTCACTTGTTTATTTACAGCTTTGCCCACTGGGAAGGGTGTTGCAAGACTCTGCACCACATTTCCCAAAGAGAGACCACATTCCTCCCTGGGTTAGCAGTACCTGCTACCTGGTTGGTCTATAAATACTGCACCAGACTGGGGAAAACACTATCGGAAGCAGAAGGAATTGTTGCCTGTCTGGAGTTTGATTTATCCACTTGGACCATGTCACGCTGGGGATATGCAGTTCATAAATCTGGCAGGCGGTACACACATTTCTGCTCCAGAAGCAGCCGATTTCCACTGCAGGTGGTGAGAGACACCCTCCCGTCCGATCCTCAGGGACAGGTAGGGCTTCTGTGCCTGGTGCCTGTCTCTAGGCCTCCTTCTCCTCACTTCCCAGGGTTCATGTACACATTCATGTTCCTGGCTGTCACCTACTGCTTTTTCATTCCCAGCTGGGCCTGGTGGGTAAAAGGCAGAGCTCATTTCTCCGGATTTACTAGCTGCTGACAAAGCCGGCGGGTGGGGAAGCAACAGGGGAAATAAACACTGCCTGTTAGACATATGTGGTTGGAATAACCTAAGTGATAGATTCGAGGTTGAGGGATACCAGAATCAAATAAAACATTTCCAGGCAAAGCGTACATCTCTTGGTGTTACTGGTGAGTTACAGTAAATAAACCACCAATGGTATTCTCAGCCTGCTTGCAAAAACCATCTCCTTCAGACCTGCGGTGATGCACGGTTGACATTCCATTTGGTTTCACTGAAACATTTATTTAGTGGCTACCAGGTTTGAGTGATTCTGCTAGGATGTGATGAATGGTACCGAGCCGCTACCAGTGGATTTCTAGCACCAAGAAATGAACCAAAAGGAAACACCTAAGGTCTAGGGATGTGAGCGCCATGGTACTAAGGTCCATGTGAAGGTGGCAGAGCGTAGGGCACTCAGGCAGGCTGAGAGAGTCTACTTAACTCACCAAACACTTACTGAACGCTTGCTGAGTGTCAGGCATTGTGCTGGGTGCTGGATGAGTGACAAATCAAGCCCAGGACCAGAGCAGCGCTGAGAAAACCTGAGCAGAATGAGCTGGGGTGAGTGAGGAGGCTGCTAACAGAGGAACGGGAAAATGCCGTCCAGATGAGACTCCTCGAAGCCAGCTGGGGGCTGTCTCCGATGACCCTGGGGGGCCATCTTTGCTGAAGAACAAAATCGCGAAAATCTTATTCCTGGCCTTCACCAAGCACTCTCAGAAAGCAAATAGCTTTTGTTGGGGTTCAATTTATTACCATCTAAAATGTCATTCTCTGTATGGGTAATAAAAGATAATACGTTTTATGGTAGCTCCTTATGTTAAAGTTTTACAAAATCTGTTATTAAATGATCTGCATAGAATCTAAATGAATCTTACCAGGTTACATGAAATAGCAAGGTGGTTTTATTCCCTTTCCTCTCCCCCAAATCAAGCTCAGTGAGAGGGGCGGTGCTCTCTGTATGTTTTCTAATTGCACAGCAGAAGGTAATGCTTTTAAGGTCAGACTAAAAACCGTTTTCTGCTGGGTAATCGGCTTCCTCAAGTTACATACTGGTCACAACAGCCAGAGAATTCAATTACTGACTCCCAGTGAAAAAGGCACAGGAGCCCACCCAGGGCTGGAGGAAGTTGCTAAATTAGGTTCTAAATGTCTGTGCCTCACAGCAATCTCAGCTTTACAACCTTGGCCAAGCAACAGGCCTCTGCACATGAATAACTGGCGCTCATTAATTTTAGGTGCTTCCCCAGTGCTACATCCTCTGCTCCCAGAAGTGCCCCACATGGGCTTCCTCGAGGGAGTCACGCTGCTCTCGTGCGGAGGTGACCTCCTCATCAAATCTGCTGTCCAGGGCTCCTTTCAATCAGCATTACATGCTGTCCCTTAAGTCAAACGTGTTTTTATGCAAAGCTTACTTTGGCGGAGAGCTCCATTACTGGTGGTAATTCCAGGTGGCTTTCACAACACAGGGCCCAGGTGTGCAAGTCATGAATCAGCCATGACACCTGGCCTCTCTAGCCATAGACAGGAAAGCACTTTGGGACCTTGTCTTGATGCTGTCATTGGATCACATTCCCTGAACATAAATTAAACTAATCTTAAATCAGCCAGGGGGAAAAGCCACGTAGGATGGATTCCAATTAGTCACTGCTGTTGTTTCATAAACTGAACGTGTACACCATGGAGAGAAAGGAAGAGAGCAACCCAGACATGGACAACAGCCCTCCGTCACCTCCCTTGGCATATTTGCCCAGTGCCTTGAAGATGCCAGCCCTGCCTGTGCTTGGGCCAGTCCTTTGTGATCTTGGGCACCATTCATTTTGTTCTTGAAACCTTCTTGGCTCAGCTGAGAAAGGCGAAGCCTATTAACACCCTGGAATGTTTGTCAGACCAGGAACAAAAAGTCAAATGCTGAGACTTAACGCTGGGTCTTGCCCTTCCTAGCTAAGCCTCGCAGACAGACAGAATGTTGATATAGTTGAGTCTGTTTTTCTTTACCAATAATAAAGCCTGCAAACGTGCCCTTTGAGGCCTTCTTTTTATTTTATTTTTAAAAATAACAATAAATAGAGTCTCTGCCTTCCTGCTGGCCTCTCTCCAGAGTCCTTTTTCAAAATTGAGGAGAATTGAGCTGTATTGCTTATCTCTTTGGGGAGAAATTCCAGTGCCTCACATCCTTCTCCTAAATGGGCCACAGACCCCAGCCTTGTGGTCAAAACATACCCTGTGCCTCATCCTCCCTCCTGGATCTAATCCCGAGCTCTGGGCCTTCCCATTCCCTACCACATAGCTGGGTTTCACTCAGACCTTCTGTTATTGTGACAGTCATAATCACATCCATTGAAAACCTACTCTTTGCAAGAAAAAAAAAAATGTCCTTTCTGTGACTTGCCCTAGGTGGTAATGTGCCACCCCGTGGGCTTGGTAGGGATGTGTCCCTGGGTACAGATGAGGACTCCTCTGCTCCAGGCCTCACAGCTCCTCACTGGGGCACTGGGACTGCTGCCGCCCTCTCAACTGCTCTGCTCTGGAACAGACAAAATGCTCATCACTTGTCCTGTGGCCCAAAGCCAGCAAATAAATGGACACCGATCTCTTACCCGTCCCTCCAGTCTGATTTGGGCAGACTTGGCAACATGACACTTCCCTGCAGAGGCTCACACTCCCACGTGGCTCTTTGAACAATCTCCCTAACTCCTGTGACGGTAAATATGATGTGTCAACTTGAGCGCACTAAGAAGTGCTGGCAAATTAGTGAAGTCCAGTTCTGGTTGTGCCTGAGTGACTGACATGTAGATGAGCAGAGAAGGGAAAGACGCACGCCAGATGTGGGTGGGATCAACCAACAGACTTGTAGCCTGGATGGAATAAAAAAGAGAAAGAAGGAAGTGTGCCTCCATCTGAAGAGCACCAGTCTCTGCACCGCCTTGGGACGTCAGTCTAGTCTCTTCCCCTCCCAGTGCAGACTCACGCCTGCAATTTGACAGCGAGCTTCCAGTCCTTTCCCCTTGGGCTGGTGCTGCCTCCTGTCCCTCTGGTATCCTGGCTTTGCTCTTCTCCAGCTCAGCAGCCACTGGATCTGCCAGCTCTCAGCACACAGACAGCCACTGTGATCCTTCTGCCTGGGATCTGTGAGCTTAGCTAGTAAATCCCCTCACATGGTTATACATGTATTTTCTTTGGATTCATTTCCTCTGGAGAACCCTAACTAATACATCTCCAAATGTCAGCCTTCTTCTGGAGACCTCTGTCATCCCAGAACTTCGGCCCTACCCACCCTTGTTGTCTCTGACAGCTTCAATTACCACCTGTCTCTTTTACATCCAAATGTCCCCTGTTCCCAGAGCCACACTTCCAACTGCTTGCTTAACCTTTCTGCCTGAATGTTTGCAAACAGAGCACGTCCCAGGCGAGCACAGTGGTGTCCCGGCCTACACAATCCCGGCCTTCCTGGCTGAGGGTGTCCCCCTTGCCCAAGCAACCAATGGATTGTGGTTTCCCTCTCACTGCCACAGCACCAGCCTAGTGCTTGTTCCTGACAAACTCATGTCACTGTCTCACTCTTCCAGCCACTCTTGCCTTTTCCAGCAAGGCGCAGTGAGGCTGCCATCCCCAGCTGGACAACATGCAGGGGCCCTGTGCTCTTAAAATGCAGAAATTCACACCTACATTTCTGCACAGACTTTTTTCACTTTGTCCACAGTGAGGCATCTGCATTCAAACTGGTGGAATACTACTGGCCTCGCACGCCCATTGCAGAGCCCTTCTCTCTTAAACCTTCGCTGAAATGTCAGGCATCTTTGCCCAGCTTCCTTATAGCATTATGTCTCTATCAACTTGAGATCTCTTCCCTTCTTGCCCTGCTATGAGATGCTTGGGAGAAAACATCCTGTGTTTTAATTATTTGTTTCTAGCTTGCAGCAATGTGAAAATAGCTTGGAATTTCCACAAAAAATAAAAAGAGGAATCTCAGCTCTGCTGTGTAGCAGCTGTGTGACTGTGGGCAGCCACGTGCTCTGGTCTCCAGGTGCCCTGGTTTTGCAAAAGGAAGCACTCTTGTCCTTTGTCCAGAACTGTGGTAAGGATGAAGTGGGGCAACCAGTAAAGCCACCATCCATGTAACCGGGATGCACAGAGAACACGCACGAGTTGTAGCAGGCAGCACCATGGGATTGATACTCCTCAAGCGCTCAAGCAGGGGCTCCTTCCAGGAAATGAGGACTGTACGCCTGGGCTGACTGGTGGTCCCCAAAGCTATGTCCAAGATCTAACCCCCAGTGCCTATGAATGTGACCTTATTTAGAGAATGGGTCTCTGCAGATGTAAGTGAAGGAGAGATCATCCTGGGTTAACTGGATGGGCCTAAGTCCCCAACTATCCTCATAAGCCACACAAGATGAATCAGATAGAGGTAGTTACAGCATCTACTTTTTTTTTCTAGCACAGACATGTATGGTTTGTAAAATAAAGTTTTATCTTAATGTTTAAAAGACACAGTACTTGTTTTGGTTAACTTTCCCTACTTGTGGGACAAAATATCAATGCTGGGCTGGGGATTTAGCTCAAGTGGGACTGCACCTACCTTGGAAGCACAGGGGCCTGAGTTTGATCCCCAGTACTGCAAACAAAACAAAACACAACAAAAAAGCCCCCCAAACAAAAAAACCCCAATATCCACAAATTAAAGAAGAAAAGGTTTACATCAAATCCCCAGTAACCCGTCTCCTGTCAGGCCCCAACTCCTACCAGGACACCAGGCTATAAACTTACTCATGGAAAATTTCACTAATAAGTGCAACGCCCCATCATCCAGCCATCACCCAAAGCCCCATCTCTGAACACATGAGCTTCTGTGGGACATTTTAGATCTACACCATAGTATTATTTAAGCCAGCAAGCCAAATCTCTCCCAAGATGTTTCAGTGTATTTTTGTGTCTCTTTGAGACTTTGTTTGGCTCCTCTTATATTATGAACCCACTGAAGAAAAATGAATTAAGCCAAGAATCATGCAACCCAGATAGCTCCAAGCCACACAGACTTGAGCTGAGCGTCACCCACTCAGGTGACCTGATGACAGCTGTGATGTGTGGAGTGGTCCTGACAGTTGTCACACACCAACCTCTAGGTGAGCTTGACACACTCCGACATCCAGGAGAGACCCCAAGGCTCACAGACAGAGGGCCCCTTCATTCACTCTACAAATATTCACTGAGAGCTGGTGGTGACGGACTCATAAATGAAAGTTGCAAAGTTTTCCCTCCTCATATTATATTCTACATGAGACAGACTGTAAATGAGGCCAATAGTGATGCGTGCTAAATGAGCAGAGGGGTAGAGAGTGCTGGGGTGGGCCTGAGAAGGAGCCATCTGAGGGGATTAATGGGTGTCGTCTGGATATTCTGGATAAGAATATCTATCTACACAAGGGAACTAGAAGGTGCAAAGGCCCTGGAGCAGCAGAATACAGGACGGATATTGAGATTGGAAGTACTAAAAACTATGGTAAGTCAGTCTTGGTTCACACTGATCTCTGACCTTCCTGCTACCGCAGTGAGTCCTGTTTATGACACAGGAACTGCTGTGGGTGTCTCAGGAGGGCCAAGGCCACACCTGCCCTCCTCACACCTATACACCTATTAGATCAATGAGTAAGTGAAGCAAAGACTTTCACATAAAAGAGAGAAAAGTTGGGATCATTTCAGAGGAAATGAAAATCCCATGTCCTTTAATGTCAGCTGAAATATAGTCTGCCTAGATCTGGGTATCAGCGCGAACACTGGGATTTTAATAATAGAGAACATTTACAAATAAATACTAAGTGGCACCATCCATGGGGAGGCTGCTTTCTTCTCTTTATAAATATCACTCCAAAGGACAGACCTCTGTCCTCTAGCAGAGGTGCTGCGCACCGCTGTTCTGCTCAGCCGCCAGCCAGACCTGTGCGGTCCAGGTTCCCCCTCCGGCCCCTCTCCATCACAGCCCGTGTGAGGTGCCCGAGAAGCAGTGAAATGTGCACACCGAGGGCCCCGGGAGGTGAGCGTGTGATCTTCCTGGGCCTCATTCCACGGCCAGCACCGCCTCCTCACTCTGCCCCTCTCTGTCCTCTTCTTCCCTTTCTCACTACGTCTCCTCCAGCTCCTGAAGCACAGCGACCACCACGCTGGCCTCCCCGAGTCCCATCTTGCCGCTGCAGGCACATTTCACTCAAATCTGACCCGCACTCGATTTACTCACTCTGCGCTGGCGCTCTCGGTCTTTCCGTGGCTCCCCATGACTCTGAGCAGATGTGAGAGCCTCATCGACTACCTACCAGCAACACTTACTCACTGGGTGGCTAAACAGCCCCCGGCTCTCTGCACCTCTGCGCCTTTGCCCAGGGCTCCCTCAGCCATGTGTCCTCCAGGCAAGTGGCAACTCGTTAAGTCTCAGCTCATAAGCAACACCTCGGTGATGCCTGTCCAATTCTGCAGTGTGTAACTGGGAGGCCAGTTTCCTACCCTCACCCTCCTCTTCATCTACCCGCATTTCACATGCATCTGCCTTATCACACTGGTACCTGTGGCTGCTTCTCTGCTCACACCAGTACAGCTCCCAGCACAAGGCAGGTCCTGAACACATCCATGTGGACAGGCAGACACTGTAGGGGGGCTCCCTTTGGGGGGCTGGGCTCCCCAGGACATGCAGGATGTCCCTTGTCCCGAGACCTGGGTGGCACGGTGTGATGGGGGTGCAGTGGTCTCTGGAGTCAGATGGCATGAGGTGCAGCCCTTTTTCGGTCCTTACTGGAGCAAACTGGAGCAAACTGCCCGACTTTCTGTTGGCTCCTCTGGCACTGTCTCCTCTGACACTGGGAATGCTGCGGTCTCCCGTGAAAAGTCATAAAGATTAAATAAGAGGATCTGTGCAAAGTTCTCCACACATATGGAGTCCACACTCACTAAATGGGAGGTTTTGGGAGATTGCCTCCACCATCCCTGGCTGCATACGTGACTATGTGCAAGGGAGCCTGTCTCATTGTTTATGAATGGGGATAACAGTATCTGCCGCATGGTGTTAACGTGAAGACAAATGCAGTGACACAAGTGCAACACCTAATAGCGAACATTACTAACTTTACTGTACCTAGCCATCTTTCCTGCCACACCTGTCACCCTGAACTGCAGTAATCCATAAGCCATTTGAAGCTAAGCATCACTATGTCTTTTCTTGGTCCTGACCTGGACTCTGACATAGCACTGGGCACATAATAGATGCTCTTTAAACACTGGTGAATCCAATGCCTGCACAGACCTAAATATTTGCTGTCTTCTCTATCTCTCCAAACCATACCCAGCTTCTGTGGCTTGGCACAAGCTTTCCCACTCCCCTGCAAAGTCGTCCCCACCACTGGCTATGAGATCCTGACATTTGCCCTTTCTCATAGCATACTTCAGCCTGGGACCTCCAAGGGCTATTTCCACTTTATCCAGCCCTAAGGAAGCACCATGCCTGTTCAGACACCGCCCCTTGGTGGGGATCTAAATCAGCAAGCAGCTCATCACTGGATCTGCACCCTGGAAGCCTAAATGCCACAAACTCTAGCCCAGGAAAGTGCCCTGTAGCTCTGGGTATGGATGATTTCACAGGGCCTGAGAAAGTCAAGAATGGCTGATTTTGCCAACTAGGAATAACTGGCCAGGGGTAAATTCTCACAGATGGGCCATTTAAACCTCCTCATTATACTCTGAGAAAAAAAATCCACTGTGCTCAAATCCACTGAGCGTAGCTCTTTGCAGCACTGAAGATTGCTGCTGTTTAAGCCAGAGGCATCCACATTAAAAATAAATGCTTAGTAGGAGAATATTTAATGACATGGAAAATGTTTCTATTATGTTGAGAAGAAAAAGCAGGTCTCAGAACTGTATGAACAGTGAGATTCTATCTTTGTAAAAAAAAAGGTATTTATATATCACAATTTGTAAATAGAACAGGAGAACTGTAGACAGCAGGATATTAGCAGCAATTATCTTTAGAGGACGAGGTTATGCAATTTTAATTTTAACCTTTGGGCTCTTTTCTAATTTCTTTTTTTTTTTTTTTTTTTTTTTTACTCTAAATATATATCAGTTAGTGGTTAGAGAAGAGAATAAGTTTTGTTATCAGAGCTAAAATGAAAGTGAAGGTATTCCAGGTGCACCCGGACTCCACTGGGGTGGCTCATGTGGGGTGTGGCTCCAGGTGCTGGAGGTGGCTTTCGCTCCCGGGTCTCCGCTGCCGCCCTCTGGGGAGCCACACAAAGCCTTGGTCCCAGGGTGTACGAGGCAGAGCACAACAATCTGCTTGAATAGAGATCCCACGGCCACTGGCAATTCCAATAGGGGCATCTTTGAGACCCTCAGATTATCAATACCAAGAAGGTGCTAAATAAAGAGAACCACGTCTCACTGGCTCTCAAAATGTCAGTATGCAGGCCCGAGTATTTGTATCTCAGACATCCTCAGAGAGTCACAGAGCCAGACCTGACAGCTGCAGGAGGGAATCGAGAATTCAATGAAATGTTAATTGGCCCTGAGGCCTGAGATGTGGGTCCTTAAAAGACTGTGTTGGCAAGCGTGGTCTTTCTCCTTTTGTCCCTTTCTCTTTGTATGGTGGCCAGCCACAGGACAGGAAGGGGAAATCGTGTCAGTGAACATGGGAGGACAGGGGCTGCTGGACCCTTTCTCAACCGAGACATCCATTGTGTCTGCTGCTGTGGCCATGACAGCACCATGATGCTCCAGCTCAGGATGGAAATGCAAGTCTGCAGCAGTCAGCAGGCTAATGCCAATACTCAGGAGCTCAGGGAAATACACATTCTGGTCAAGGATGAAACCTTGTCATTGTTTCAACATCTGAATGTCCGGTGCTGGGTTTATTAGCTATTTGGTTGTTTAAAAATACAAACAGGTGGATATTACCAAGAAAGTAAAAAGACAACTTCTAGAATGGGAGAAAATAGCCCGCCAACTGTGTAGTGGGTGAGGGTGTAAAATCCAGGACATGTATGGTAATACTTACAACTCCAAACAAGTCATATGTGCAAATTAAAGTATAGGCACAAGATTTGAATAAGCACCTCTCCAAAGAAGATACACAAATGACCAGTGATCACAGGACTAATTATTAGAGGAATACAAATGAGAACTTCTGTCACAGACAACACTTCATACCTAGTAGGGCAGCTACTGTTGAAAAGCAAACAAGAGAACAAGTGTTGGCAATGACGTGCAGAGACTGGAGCCCTGTGCTGTGAAAACAGTAAGACAGCTGCTCAAGAAGCTAAATAGAGTTACAACTCCCAGGCATATACCCGAAGAACTGAAAGAGGGGCTCCAGCAGATGCACTACACGTATGGCCATGACACTGCATGATAGACACAAGGTAGACCCTGTCCCAGGGTCCGTGAGTGGATGCGGAGTAACTAGCACTGTACGCAAAGGAACATTATTCAGCACAGAGAGGAATGGAGCACTAATACATCTATAGGTGGATGAACCTCAAAAAATGTACAAAGGGAAGGAAGTCAGACACAGAGTGTCGCACCTTATGTGATCTCGTGTATCTGAAATGTGTGTAATAGACAAAGCCCCAGAGAGAGGCAGTGGGTTCTCATTTGCCAGGGCTGGTGGAGGGGGGTGGTGGTGGAGAATGCCAAGGGGCTGCTTAGTGGATCTGCAGTCTCCTTTTTGGGGTGATGAAGATGTATTGGAATAGATGGGGTGGCGGTTGCACAGCATTGTGAAGATACTAAATGTCACTGAACTGTTCATCTGTGAGTGGCTAATGCTCTGTTAGGTGAATGTTCCCTCAGTGTAGAAAAGACATTTAGGTGGCTATGACCACGTCCTCATTGCTGGGCTGCAGAGGTGAACAAGGAAACCTGTACCGCGGAGGCCACAGCCAGGGCAGCTGGGTGTTCATCTCAGGGATTCCTGGTAAATCCTGACCGAAGTGGGTGATTCGAGCTGGTGCCCACTAGAAAGACCTCAGTGGCTGTCAAAGACCAAAGAGTGTCCCCAAGGGATTTTTATCCTCCATTCATCAATGGATGGGCATTTGGGCTGTTTCCACTTTTTGTCCTTCAAGATAAGACTTCAAGTTAATGCTCAGGCACAAGGTTGTGTGTGTTTTTGCTCCTTGTGCGTCTGTACAGATTGATCCTTTTTACATTCTTTCCCCCGGGCTGGAGTTTTCAACTTGTAGTTCATGGATGTTCCAGGGGTGAATGCAGGACTTGCTGACCCCTGAAGCTGTGTGTATTCTTATAGCTTCTCGTGCCTTGTGTCTTCGGGAGATATCACATGGGGTTCTTACTGGGGTCTGGCACGGCTTGATCTTATTTGGGAAGCTACCACTGAGGTGAGAGGCAACAAAGGGGATCAATGTGTGGAGACCTGCTGTGCTCGAAGGTCCTCGTGCCACCCCTGGGTGCAGGTGGGGGAAAGGGCGGAGAGTGAGGGCGATGGTAACACACCCCCGTGGAGCCGACCAGTGGTGGTCAGGACTGAACCTGGGTCTGATTTCAGATCAGGTGCTATAACCTGCGAGCCAGTCCGGACTGTGACCTGCCTCTCATTTGGGTCACAGCTCCTTTTACTTAGCAGGGTTTTGAGTCTGTGGAGGACCTGCTGCAGCCGCCTGCATGGAGCAGGAGTCTCTCATGTGTCCGTAGCCAGGCTGCCCTCACAGCTCTAGACTCGGGAGGCGAGGGCAAGGGCACGAGCGCAGCTTCTAAGTACAGGGAATTGGGTGCCCAGGTCCAATCCATGCAGGGTGTGCACAGAGAGGGGAGGGACAGTGTTGGTGATGTCACACAGTGACAGGGTCTGTCACCTTTTCCAGAGCACCTTGGACAGGCACCTTCACCTCTTGTCTGAATGCTCAACATTGAAGACTCAGAAGAAACTGACCACATTGCCAGTTGAGGTCTGCTGTGGGGTTACATGTGCCCTCTCAGACTGACCCTGAGGTTTCTTGGGGTTCCCCTCTCCCTCTTAAATCCAGGGGGTTCAATTCACTCAAACCAGAAGCAAATTGATCTAGGCTTCCCTGTCCCAATTCTAAATGTGGAGAACTACCCAGACAAGTGGATGGCAGCCACCCAATCAGCATGCACATGCCTGGCAACAGCAGGACCTTAACAAACGCTTACCAAAGAAATAACTGAGCTGATCTGTGAAAGACTACTTGTTTTTTGCCTTTAGACACCATTGTAATAAGAAAAGTGTTATCCACATTCTAAAAAATGGTGTCTTGTTTGCAAAACTTAGGCTTCCTCTGTTTTTGTATTTTATTTCTTATAGTTTTATATAGGTTTAGATAGGTTTCAATTTATATGGCAAACCAGATCTGTCATGACAATGTTGACTTAGGCCCTTTGTGGAACAGGATCCTGAGATTACCTCCAGAAGCAGAGAACAAGTGTGCTGTAATTGACTAGCAATGTCTGCCACAGATATAGGAAAATGTACTGGGAATATGAGTGTTATAGTTGTAGATCATTTCCTTTCTTGCACAAGTTCATTGGTCACCATGTTGAGAGATCCTTGGCTTGGTTCCTTTGCTGACCTAACTGAAGCCTTGATCCACTATTAAATGCTTACAGCACTGAGCTGAGCCACATTTTTGGATGCTAAATTCAAAGATCCAACCTATATAAAATTAGCATGCTGCTTTTAGTTCACTTGATGGAAGCGATATAATTTGTTGGAGGCGTCTTCCAGTGCTCTTTTCTACCACCACAAATCCAATGAGTCAAGGGTCCCTCAGTATCTAAATCTCTTTTATTCTTTAAATTTCTCAGCAGCTCAGCAATGTGTCACTGCATTGTGCACAGTCATAAAAATAATATTAATGTTATGTGGTGCGAAACAATGCTCATACTATATTCTGCAGATGAAAAATATTGAGTGTGTCAACATGTTCAAGGCCTGAAAAGAGAGCTTCATCACTCAGCCCCTGCTCTCTGTAAGTACTGTATACATTTCAATTTTTTATGTGTGAAGCTTAATGAGTTTGCATTCTTTGCCTCATTGGTCATCCTAGTAGGAAATAAAACAAGAGAAAAGGCGTAACTTCTTCACATTTAAACTTTGAATGTCTCAAGTCCTTAAAACAAACCAAACAGAAATGATTACTGAGATTTATAGGAGAAATGATGCATGATTTAAACTTCCAAAGCACATCTTGGGTCTGTTCACACTTTTTCAAAATCAGGAGTGCCACATCTGTCTATTATCCATTTATGTGCCAGACGCATCAAAGAATAACACAAGTTAAATGGTGATTTGGGGATAGAATATTTAACTCAAGGGAACAGCATTAATTTTGGTCCTATGAGTTGCCACTCCCTGGGCTTTTCACTGGGACATGTGATATAAGGCTGACATGGACAGTACAGCCTTGCAGGTGACACGAGGTAGCTCAGGAATGATAGGAGCTTCCAGGAAATGGGATCAGAATGGGGGAGTTATCAGCTGTGGAAGAGATAACATCTATTTCCCACTTACATGCCTGGCTTGGTGAAATATCTGGACATTATCCTGTTTGACTTCCACTGCACCCTATGAAAGCAGTATCACTAGCATGCTACTTTATAAATGAGAATACTGAGGCTCAGGAATGTTAAGTGACTTCTCCACGTTGTGCCAGAAGCAGGAGCAGAGGCAGCGTGGGCACCTTGGTGAGTGGCTGCTGGGGTTTGGTGCTGGTGTACACGTGCGTGGAGAGGAGCCATAGGAGTGAAGTCACTCTGGGGTGCCTAGATGGACAGTGCTTACACCAGTCCAGGGTGGGGCAGAAAGCAAGAAAGACTGAACCTAACTTAGGGATGGGTTAGGACAGAGAAGGAAGAAGAAAGATCACACTTCACCCTTGTTCCTTCTCGGGAGCAAATTCTCTCCATTCTCATGGCTGATACCAGCCTCCCAGGTGGACCCGTCCCCTTTCCAGCCCCAGTTGAGCACAGACATTCATTCCCTGTTACCTCCACTTCCTTGCTTTTTGGGATCATCTATTCACATTTGCTCAAACTTAGATGATTAGTCTAATGCAACGCATAGATCATTTAGATGAACAATAGCCATAGCTTAAAATTAAAAAGAAAGAGAATTAAAAAGAAAGAGAAGTAAAATCTTGGGTTGACTCCAGGACAATGGATATGAAAAGAAGACCATGGCAGATTCCTCCAAAAATGCAACTGTCCACTTTGTTTTTGTTCCCCAGCATGTTCAAATCCCAGTGAGCTGCTGGTGAGTGATAGTTCTGTCGTTTAATTCTCTTGCAGGCAGAACATTCAGGCTGCTTTGCTGGCAGAAGGATGATGTAGAGAATCCACACAGAGCACAATGGATGATGATTTCCATTGGAGCCTACTTCTAAATGTTTTAGAGTGAAAGACCACTAGGTGCTAATGGAAATCACTATATCACTAGGCTGTGTTTTGGTTTGCACTGGTGAATGCAGCTCTCACACTCTGGTAGGAACGTAGCTTCTCTGCTGTAGAACATTTACCTTAGGGTGCTAGCCCTTGAGCTAGGCTCAAATACTTCTAACAAAAGGACAAGAGCCCATGGTCCAGAGTTCCAGGGTGGAGTTGGTCTCCTCCAGTGTTCCATACACTGTCCTGGCCTTTCCTCCCAGCTGCCCATCAAGGAGGCTGGACTTTTTCTCTATTGCTAGGTCACAAAGTTAGGGAGGCCAGAGGTGAGCTTCAGTTTTGTCACTCAAATTGCCTGGTGCGGTGCCTGAGTTCTGGAACTTAGACTGTGTTTGGTCAAGTGGCAGTTGGAGACGACACCTCAAAGCGGCAGACAGAGCCACACTCCAGAGGCAAATGTTAACATGGGTGATCCACAAGAGGGGGAGATTTCAGAAAGTGGGGTGGACAGACGGATAAAGGTCCCCATGGCTCTTCTGCTAGCTGCATAGTAGTTCTGTGCCCAGTTAGGAAGTGGGGACTCTGTTTGACATCCACGACACAAGACCTGTGCTAACACAGCAGCAGGCAATTAGAATCTTGTGTGCTTAACCATTTTGCTTTGGTTTCTGGCCAACAATGAGATTCTTCCCATTTTGCAAGATGCATAGGCCACAGGAACCAAGGGCCTGGAACCTGAGTCTGAGAAAGAGATGGATGGCCAGTTCAGAAGTGCTGGCTCTTCCAGCGAAGAGGATGGGCCATAAGCCAACACATGCTCATCTGTGAGCCCTCTTCTGTGCCTTGTTGTCACGAGTAAGGGGGTTAAGATTTTGGAGGGAATTTTTTTTTCCTTTGGACATAATATAAATTGGGCTTGGGGCTTTCAGGGAAGAAAGGTAAAAAGCATATTTACTAAACCTGCCAAGTATTTCACAGTGATTCAAATATCATCTGAACATCATTTCTAGAGACATAATAGCATTGTCTATAGGCTACCAACCTGTGCAACTTGGCTGGTGTTAATCCTGAGGAAGGAGGTCAGGGCAGAAGGAGGTAAGGTGGTCACGAGCAGGCCAAGCGCCATGCCCATGGGGGCTTCGTAGGCCATGTGCTGAGCAGAGTACAGCCAGTTCTGCTTAGAAGAGGCATGGAGGGCCTGGTGGGCATTTAATCTGCACATGAAGAGACATATAGGAGATCTCCAGGTAAGCAAGGGGGAGAAGTGCACAGAAGTCAAAGGGACAGAGGGGAGGCAAGATGGGATGAGATCACTGGTATTTCAAACAGAGGAGGGAGTTTAGATAAGGAGGAGCTCCTAGAGGTCGGGGGAATTGGGAGCAGAAATTCTGCAGTGGCCCCAGGCAGAGCAGGATGACAGAGGGGAAGCAGAGGCCGGGAAGGTGCACAGCAGGGTGTGTCTCAGAGCTGACCATGAGGCCTGGGACGATGGACAGTGTGAGGGAGGAAGGAGAGAGGCAGGACCCTTTCTGAGTGCTGGAATAGACCCTCAGTGGAAATAGAAGCTCTGCTCTGTCTGTGTCCAGTGAATGCTGGCCTTGTCCCTGTCCTCCCAGCCCTTCCTGTTTGCCAGCAGCAAGACCTTCTCTGCTGGTGTCCTCAAGTGGGCTGCACCCGGATTTGCTTCTGCTGGATCAGCTTCAGAGGCCACAGCAACTTAACCATACGGAGGGGCGTCAGAGCAGGAGTGAACACTGACTCACACTCACATGCACACTCATTCTGCTCAGAAACCTCACAAATGGACTGTGAACAGATAATTATCAAATTTGGAAATGACAGACAAGAC
>PVIC010009694.1:7892-45165 GCA_004025085.1 Thryonomys swinderianus
CAGGCTGGCCCTGAGCTCACTATGGTGCCCAGGCAAGCCGCCGCGAACTCAGCAATCCTCCCGTCTCTGCCTCCCGAGTGCTGGGATTACAGGCGTGAGCCACCACGCCCAGCATTATATGTGGTAACCGGGGATCGAACTCAGGTCCTTACGCTTGTGAGGCAGGCGCCGGAACCACTGAGCTAACCCTCCGGCCCTAGTTTGTAGTCTCTTGAAGGTGTTTTCCTTTGCTGGCCTCACTCTGAGACAGGCTTTTTATGTGTGATGCTGAGATGACCCTTCAGTGTCTCTGAGTTCACATCGTAGCAGCTCAGAAATTGTAGCAGACAGGATCTCATGATTCCAGGGAACCCAGAAGGTCATGGAGAGGCCCTCATTGGCCAGGCATGGATTTCCTGCTCACTTCTGAGCTGTGCACTGAGGTACTCATTGTCTGGTGCTGGGTCACGAAGCTTGTCCAGTCTCAAGCGGATGGTGTCAGCTCTACTAAAATCCATGGTGGTGTGGAAGTCTCACAGGACAGATGCAGGGTGTTGGTGGGGCCGGCTGATTTGGAAACTACTCCATAAAGCCCAGAATTGTCTGGTCAGGAAGCTGGGTTCCTCAGCACACCCTGCCCTCAGCTCCTCTGTAGAACAAGGAGGGTGGTGCTAAGGGGTGGTTCGGGGAGGTAGGGAGAGTCCTTTGCCAGGAATGGCACAAAAGCTTGTAAGCCGTGGCCACACCACCCACTCCAGGCCTCAGTATCCCCATCTGGAAAGAGGGTTGATCTGCCAGGAATCACAGGTTTTAGGTTGTGCTGTATGTTTTATGAACAAAATGACTGGGGTACAACTGCCCCTCCCTTTCCAGGGACTCGGAGAGGTTTTTTAGTGGATTCCTATTGATTGCTGGGATCAGGCTGGGTGGGGACAGTATTGTTTGTCTGGAAGGGGCCTGTTGGCTTGGCTATAAGCCAAGGGGAGGGTGGAAGCTATTTCTGGCAAAGCCTGAGGTGGGTGAAAAATGTGGGGGCGGGAGGTGTGGGCACTTGGAGAGGAAACCTGAGCTGGGGCCTGGAGCCCAGGGTCTGGGAAGCAGGGCTGGTGCTGTGGGGAAAGCTCTGGGCAGGGCCAAGGCCAGGCAGCTGGGAGGGAGGGGAAGACGGGAATGTGCTCCCAGGCACCTGTCCTTAGGCTGGCTGACCTTTGACCCCACAGTACGAGCACTCCCGGAAAGGCAGCAGCACCTCCGGTACTGTGGTACTTGTGCTCCAGCACCTCCCGGGGCCAGGAGTCTTAGAGTGCTTGAGTCCATTCAGTCAGGTCACAGCTGTGGCATAGGCCGGACAGGTCGCGTTGTGCTGTACAGTGGAACCTTGGGCTCTGAGAGGTGAAGGGACTGCCCGAGGACACACAGTGAATGACAGAACCACAGTCAGTATCTGAGAGCCTGAATTTAGGGCATAATCATGAAATGAGAGGGCATCAAAAGTACAGGTGGGGGCCGGGGATTTAGCTCAGTGGTTCTGGCATCTGCCTTGCAAGTGCAAGGTCCAGAGTTTGATCCCTGGTAACCACATACAACAGTCGGAGCACAGTAGTTTATTCCTGTAATCCCAGCACTTGGGAAGCAGAAGCAGGAGGATTGCTGAGTTCGAGGCTTGCCTGGGCTACATAGTGAGCTCAGGGCCAGCTTGAACTACAAAGCGAGACCCTGTCTCAAAAAAAAACCTGTTCAGGATAACCTGGACAGTTTGGCAAGACTATCTCAAAGGCCTGGAGATGCAGCTCAGGGATGGAGCATCCCTGGGCACCATCCCTCATACCAGCAAACAGACATGCCATGTATGCAGAGGCTGGTTTAAGGGAACTCAGCCACCCTGAGGGATGGCAGGAATCTGGGAAAACCAGGCTGTCGTCTGGACCTTGAAGAATCTGTGCAGTTTGGACAGGAAGAAATGTGCAGGGAAGGGTTTTCTAGGGCAAGGGAACAGCACAAGTAAAGGCATAGAAGGAAGTAAGTTGGGGACATTTGGGATGGGACCCATAGCCTGACGGGGCCTGTCAGCACTATGTGGGTCTTGAGCAACAGGCTGGGGTGGGAGCCCAGCATTTGCTGATAGCTTGAGAGGTGTGGGCCTCCCTCCTCCTGGGTGGGAGAGGGGCACACAAAGCCCAGCAGCCTGGGGCCCCAGAGACAAGGCTGGAGAACACAGAGGGACGGAAGCTCACTCTCATGGACCTATAGTGAGTGTCCCTCTGCGGCCTAGGTGGCCACGGATGGACAGGAAGCGGCCATTCCTTCCGTGAGCTGCAGAATGGCCTCTGTGTGCACCACAACAAAAAGGCTTTTCTGCCAAGTTGGAGGGGGAGGAAGTTGCCAGCTCAGCCCAGCCTTGGCCTGAAAGGAGGCTCTGTTGGGGTCTTGGATGCACAGAATATGGGGGACAGGGGCCGGGGGCCTCCTCACTGCTGTCTTGACTGCTGCAGCACCAGGTGGGGTGGGGCTGGGCTGCTGGGAGTCAGCCTCGTCCCAGCCAGAGGCTCTCCTGGCCATGGGACCTTGGCCAGGTCACTTCCGCTGAGCCCCTTTTACTCTCAAGTGAAATGTGAGTGGGGAGCATGCTAGCTGGCAGGGCTCACAGTCACACACATTGCCTGTGCCCAGTGCCGGGCCTGTCACCAGCCCCTGACAGTCTCCGAGCCTTGCTTCATCTACGACAGCCTGAGTTAGGACATTTCCCTCCCTCCACCATGGCTCTGGTATTGCCAGTGGGGGTTCAAGCTCTGCATGTTTTACACTGTAGCTCCCAGCTATGCGGACGCAGAGGCAACAGGTTGAAAGGAAATGCTAAACTTTTTTTTTGTCTTTTTGAGGAAGGGTATCACTGTGAAACCCAGGGTTGTACTAGACTTGTGGCAATCCCCTTTTTTTAGCCTCCGAAGTACTGGGGTTATAGGGGTGTATCACCGGGCCTAGTCAGAATTGCCAAATTTGACACTGACTGAGAATTGTGCGGATTTCTATTTTTCTTCTAGTTTATCTTGAATGTTTTGATTTTCTTTCTTGGGAATTAGCAAACTGTAAACGAAAAAAGGTACTGAGGGAATGGGGACCATCAGGGGCCCAAACTAAGTTTAGCTTACAGTGATATTATAAAAAGGTTTAAAATGCAGGTTTCTGTTAATCCTGAGGAGGAGGTGGGGCCAGTCCCAGGTAGCCTGGCTGTGGCCAAGCTGTTCCACCCCTCATCTACCAGGAGGATGAACAGGGGGCTCTCTCCCAGCCTGTCCTCTGGATACCGGGTCTCTCTGGGGTTGAGCTGGGCGGGAGGAAGGTGCAGTGGGCTCTGAGGCGCGGTGGGCAGCTGAGGCTCTGGCAACTCCCTCCTGTAGCTGTGGACAAGTATGTGCGGGGGGGCTCTTGTCCTCCCCTTTCTCACCCCTCTCACACTGCGCTTCACTGCCTGGGCCCTCAGCTTCTGGGCAGCTGGGGTGGGTTCCTGGGCATCTGCAGCAGGAAACCTGAGATGGTGCCCCACCCCCACCTGCCCTGGATCCCTGGGACCCTGCAGTGAGGGAGCTCACAGGCCACTTCCTAGATGAGCTGAGAGGCTTTGGGCTTCCTAGCACCAGCATTTCCTATTCCTCTCAGCCGATTCCCACACAGAGAGAGGAAGGGTGGGATCAAGGGGTCTGCAGAGGGCTGGGGCTCAGGATAGGTTGCAGGACCCTGTGGAGGACTTGTAGGGGCCCTGCCTGCTCTGCGATTGGAGCAGGGCCCCGCCTAAGGCTGACCTTTGCATTCCGGGGGCCCAGCCCAGTAGCCGATAGGTGTGGCTGAGAACATGGGTGTGGATCTAAGGCGGTCCTCCCAGCCACACACACCAGGAATGGCATCGCCTAGGTCTGTGCACACGTGTCTGAGGTGGCACCAAACGCAGGCCTGTGGTGGGATTTTGTTCTTCCAAGATGAGATATGCATAGGCCTTGATATCCCCGGATCCTCTGCACAGTGTGGCCAGGGGAACTCTTGGAACCAAAGTGGCCTCATTTCCCAACTCTCTTTGTGCCCAGCTGCGGGCTCTTGTCCAAGACAGCTCTCAGGCTGTCAGAGCCCAGTCTGGGTCACTGGCCTGGATCAGCTCTTCCCACCCTTCCTAGAACTGGAGGGCATGGGGAGCTGCATGGGCCCTTCTGCTCACCGAGGGAGGACAAATAAATGCTGCACCTTCCCTGCCCTATGCAGCAGGCTGACCCGTGCTTCCTCCTGAGGTCTGATGAGGGTGGCTGCCTCCCCTTCCCCCAAGCCTTGGCCATGGGATGGAGCCACACTGAACCAGGAACAGTCTCCACATTGTGGGCAGGGTCCCATCCTAGTTTGGACTTGAACCTCTTTGGCCTGTTACAGATAAGGCCACACTTGCTGGCTGTACATTTAATCAGTGCAGATTATTTACAGAAATAAACAGATGGGGGCAGACACCAGACCCCCACCCCCACCCCTTGCTGGCTCTCCAGTTTTGTAGAAGTAGTGACTGTGGGAGCCGCTGGACCCACACTCAGGGCCAAGTGACAAGAGGTAGAGAGAGCCTCCTGCCCAGTTGCCTTGGGGGTCCTGGGTGGCACCCCACTAGCCCAGGGATGCAGGGGTACAGAGGGGATGAGCCAGCTGTACAGTACCATTTCCCACAGCAGCCT
The DNA here is from genome assembly GCA_004025085.1 of Thryonomys swinderianus. Lineage (NCBI taxonomy): Eukaryota > Metazoa > Chordata > Mammalia > Rodentia > Thryonomyidae > Thryonomys > Thryonomys swinderianus. The sequence continues at coordinate 12,575 of PVIC010009694.1, forward strand.
CGGCCTCCTGTTGACTTCAGGAAGGAAAAGAGAAGGGAACAAGCCCCTCTCCCCCAGGAAGAGGGTCTCCCAGGCTACAATGGGCTTTTTAGGGCTTCCGTAGTCTTCACGGGGGGGACAAAGTGCTGGCCTGTCCTCACTATCTCCCAGTCCCCTGGGAGAACAGGGAGCTGGAGAGGAGGTAGCCCCCTGCCTGGTGTGTGGGACGTCAGTGGAAACCAGCCTGGGCACCAACCAGTCCCCTTCCTCCCTGAGGGTCAGAAGAGTGGCCAGGACGCCTGAGGCTGGGCAAGCTCTGAGACCTCTGAGGACAGTGGCTTGAATGAGGAGGCCCAGGGAAGAGCAGGTGTGTCACAGCTGAGAAAAGGAAAGTCTGGGCCAAGCTGATGCCAGGGCTAGTATTTGGGGAGGGCATTAGCAGGCTCCCTTTGGTCCTTGGTCAGGAGGCCTAGGCCCCTCTGCACAGAGGGAGAGGCATGGGCTGAGGGGTAGGTGGGAGCTGCCCACTGGCCAGATAGGGTGGGGTTCTCAGGCACGGGGAGCGGCCGGCCCTGGGTGACAACCTCTTCCTAACAGGGGAGACTCAGGTGGCTGGAGACACAGCGAGGCTCCTCCAAGGCAGACACAGTGCCTTGGTCACGGTGCTGGGGCTCAGCCTGAGGAGAGACCACAACTAAAGAAGCTCACAACCCTGTGTCTCCTTCTGAAGGTGGGCCTCGGACTGTCCCTTGTTCTTCCAGCTGTGTCCAGGCCACAGGCACATGGGGGCCTGATTTCCTGTCTGGAGCAGAACTGCATTAAGAAAATTTAAGCAACCTGCCCTGGTTAGGAAAGCAGAAACAAATGCTGAACTAAGGTGCCTAAAAAAAAAACCAGATACCTGGGCTTAAGTAAACAAGAGAGGACTCAAAGGGGATGTGTGCTGGCCAGGAGGGCCCCACCCAGACCTGAGTCCCCGTGCTGGGCGCTCCAGGGCACCATCCTGGAACCCCAGGTGCCGCCCAGCCCTGAGCACCACTCGGGGCACAGCAGGAGGTGCAGGTCAGACCCACTCCTGCAGGGAGCGCTTGCAGTAGAGCAGCATGCGGGGTGCCCCCTTGCGCTGCATCTGCACCAGAGCGTAGGCCACGCCCAGGACGCAGAGCAACAGCAGCAGAGGCACCAGCACCATGACCACGTTGACCGTCCGTGCCACCTCCTCCATCTGCACCACCACGCGGCTGCCCTCATCCCTGTCCTCGCCTCCATCTGTCCCTGTCCCATCATCTACATCACCCTCTGTGCCATCACCATCCACCCCAGGCTCTGCACCCCCATCAGGGTTGAAGGGTGGACGGGCCACATCAGGCCATCGGGGTCCGGGCTCCACGTGCTCCTGGCAGCCCATAAAGTCTCTCAGGATGGACTTTGGGTAGCCGGGCTCCATCCGCAGTCGCTCGTTGTCAAATTTCCAGTACTTGGTGCCCTTGTAGAAGTAGGTGTAGGCTGTGGAGACAAGCAGGCCACAGCAGCTTCAGCCCAGGCCTCACCTGGCAGCAGGTAGACTCTCAGAAAAGACTAGGGCATGCGTACGGAGCTTTAACACGTCAGCCTTGGGTGGGGAACGCAGCTCAGTGGTAGAGCGTGTGCCTAACATGCTCAAGGGGCTGGCTTCTATCCACAGTACAAAGTCAAAATAAGCCAGCACAAAAAGCAAAAAACCCCAATGTCGCCTTTCTCAATTCCTTACCTGAGTACTTCAAAATACAGTATTTTCCGACTTACAGAGGCCAGAATGAAGCTCAAATGGGTTTGTGTCCAGGGCCTGACTATAATCATGGGCCTCCTGGCTAGGTTGAGAGGGCCCAAGAGGGGGCTTCGGCCTGCTGGGTGGGGGCCTGTGGTCAGAGAACCCTGTTGCCCTGTCCTGGGACTGGCTTCATCCTGAGGCCAGTGTGGCTGTGTGGCCTTGGGGCTGCAAGGACCTAGAGCGGAACTGCTCGCTGCCTTGGGCAGCTCTCTGGCCTTGGGCACCTCGCCTGCATCCCACTGACACTGGGAAGGGCAGCTTTGAAGCAGAGGGTGAGTCGGAGCAGCTGCAGAGTGACACACCCACATGCAGAAGCCAGGAACCAGCCCCAGAGCTGGCAAAGCAAGCAGGGCCCCCTGAGCCCAATAGTCCAGACCACGAGGAGCAAATGATTTTTCCTAAAAGTACCACAGACCCTGTTAGCAAAAAGCTACAGCTCCTTGTAGCTCAGCCACAGTGACAGAGACCAGGCTTCTCTCCCAGGCAGATATGTGACAGTGCACTGAGCCAAGCCCATTCCATGAAGTACAAGGCTCCCAGGCTCCCAGGCTCCCCAAAGGCTTCTTGGTGGTGGGATGTGAGGCATATAACTCAAGGTCTCCAGTTTATCAGCCTCTTGGTAAGGAAGGGATGATGCTGAAGGAAAAGCCAAGTGGCCAGCAAGCCCTCAGCCTAGAGCCTGACACAGCTGTGGCCTCCACATTTGCCCCTGCAATACTGGGGGACCTTGGGCAAGCCCTGTCCCCTGTGCGGGAGCAGGGGTAAACGTCAAGCAGATTGGAGGTTACCTGCATCATTGCTCAGGAAAGCCCCTTTGGGGGAGGCAGGGATCCCCTGCCAGACGCTGATGGGCTTGGGGTAGCCGGGATCTCCATGCTGTGTCTCCTCATTGAAGCGCCAGTACCTGTGATCAGAAGCACCAGGCTGTGGCCCAGAGACCTGCCTGGGTATGACTGAGGGTGAGGGGACTGGTGGAGGCTTCTGTCTTTAGGGGAGGGGCACACCGCTCACCTGTCCTCCTGGAAGAAGAAGGTGTGACCTGTGGGCTCCCACCAGATAGCTGTGTCAATGCGGTCGTAGGGAATGCCCAGGCCATAGCTGGTCAGCGGCTGTGGGTAGCCGGGTTCTAGGTTTGCTTCTCGGAAGAGCCAGTAGCGGTCACCTGTAGGAGGAGCAGGAGGCCACCTGAGGATGGCCTGGGGGCAGGGGCACAGGAAATGTTCCTCTGGCCCTGCAGACCGGTTCACACTCACTGTTGCCCGTCTTGGCACTCACAAGATCGCTCACATTGGTGCACCCAACAGGCTTGACACCCACGGACCCGGGACACACACAGTGCTGCTCACCCCACCCACTCACTGGACACTCGTGGACACTGGTGACGCACTTGTTTCCTTGTGTATGTCAGCTGCTCAGACTGGACACACACTATACACGACCTTCATTTCCAGTGCTTGTAGAGGAGCAGGGTCTCTGCCTGGCTCTGGGGCTGGGAGTGATGTGGCTCACAGTCCTCCCGTATAGTGGACTCAGTCCTGTCCCCAGGGGTTTCTTGCCTCACTGAAGGCCAAACTAGCAGCAGGCTGTGTCTCCTGCCCACCCGCTGGGTTGCTGCGCCTCAAGGCCTCTGTTGTGCAGCTGGGCCACCAGTGTGGGCATGGGGATGGCAGGCAAGGGCGGACAGAAAGGGGGCTGAGCCCCTGTGCTACAGACGATGGGTAGAAACTTGCCCCCAGTCCAGGCAGCCTCTGGAACGAAGGACGCTGAACTGCCCTGGCTTCTTTCTAACCTGTTGCCACCTTGTTGCCAGGTGCACTGCCACCTCAGGTGTCCCGGTCTCCCTCCCCGAGTGAGCTGTACAACCCTTCATCCCCCTCCTCCCCTCAGGTTCAGCTGGGCCAGAAGTCTTTTTTTTTTTTAAATTGAATTCTTTATTGGTACATTTTATATACAGCTCACAATCATACTCAGCATTGGGGAATTTGTACCAGTATAGGACACAAGTGAATTCTCATTTTTACCCATTGGGTCGAAGTCTTGGCATGAAGGCTACTCAGCCCCTCCCCAGCTCACCTTTGAAAAAGACGAAACGACCATCCTGGCGCTCATAGGCAGCACTGATATCACCGGGTAGACCACGCCAGAAGTGGCCGATGGGCATAGGATAGTTGTCCAGGACACGGTTGTGCCGCACTCGCCAGAACCAGCGGCCCTGAGGGGCAGGGAGTGTGGGTGTCGGTGGGCAAACTGCCTTGGCTGAGGGAGGCCCTGTCACTGATGCCCCCACCTAGGTCAGGAGGTCTCCGAATACCACCAAGTACTTATTTCCAGGAGGGCCAGGGCAGCCCTAGGGAGGGAGCTCGGCCTGGCAGAGCGCACCTGGGCTTGCTGTGTAACCCTCATCACCCTCTTGGGCTGGTTTCTTCTCAGCTAGGGTCTAGGGCCTGATGGCCCCCGGGGGCTGCTCAGTGAGGCCAAGGTAAAAGCCAAGGCTCTGGACAGCCTTGGTGCGAGCTTGCTTGTCTGCTGGAGCTGAGGGAGGCAAAAGGAGGGTGAGACCAGACCTTAAACACGAACATCTCTCCGCGAAGCACAGCCACTGTGTCAAAGTTGCCGTCACAGATGTTGGGGCCGTACTGGTCAGGCCGCTCTGTGGCTCGGGGCTTTGGGGGCCTCTCTGGCTTCCCGCCCGGAGGTGGTGGCTGGGGGGGTCGGGGCGGCCGGTGGTCTGGCCGGCCTGGCCGCCGGGGTGTCATGGTGGGGAGAGGCCGTGTGGGCTGTGGCCGACCATCTGGGGTGCCTACAGAGAGAGGCAGAGAGCAGGAGTGAGAAAGGAGCAGTGCCAGACCACAGACTGGTTGCCATTCTGCTAAACTGAATCCTGGGACCCCCAAGCGCCCAGCAGCAGGCGGACAATGCAAGGTCCTCTGTGTCACAGCAAACCCTCTCTTCCACCTGCCAGCGCCCTCAGAGAGAAACAGCAGCCCTCAGGTCCCAGCCAGGCATGGTGGGAGGAGGGGCAGTTCTGGGACACCCTCAGTCTGGCAGGAATATTGCTGAGGCTGAGGAGGGAGAGAGAGTCACCTACGTTCCTTCACGGCCCCTGCCTGGAAGGGGGCCTCTGAGGGCCAGGCCTGAGTTTGATTTCCAACACCACCACTTACCAAGTAATGTGGGCAAATCACTGATCCCTACTGGACCTATTTCCCCATCTCCAGGATAGTTTAGCAGCTGTGCAGCTGTGCCTCTGTGTCGCAGGTCTGGTCGCTGGGGCAGGTAGGCAGGGCCCATCTGTGGCAGCCACTCACCGTAGAGCTGCTGGATACCCCGGAGGTCGTCCTCAGGCAGCTGGAAGTTGTCGATGTCCATCCACTGGTAGAACGGGGCCATGATGGCGCTGGGGTTGCTGGAGTGCTCCAGCCCAAGTGCGTGGCCCAACTCATGCACTGCGACCAGGAAAAGGCTGTTCCCTGAGGTAAGAGCAGGCAGCATGGTCACTCCAACCCATCCTTGGCCCGGGCATCCGGGCCCACAGGGCGGAGGTTGCCGCAGAGGCTGCCCTTGCTTCCTGTCTTGGATGACGCTGAGCTGCTCTGAGGAATGGGTACAATAAACCCTTCTCTTTCTGCCTCCCATTGGAGATGGTGGACAGCAGACCGAGATCTAACACAGGGGTCTGTGGCCTGACCAGAGGATGCTTTTCCTATATAACCTAGCAGCAGCCAAACCCACTCCGAGGGCCATGCCCAGCTCTGGCATTGCCCTCACCATGGTCATCCTTACCATGCAGGTCAGTGCTGGAGAAGGTCCAGGGCTCATCTGCGTCGAAATGGGTGTCTCCACCCAGGCCAGGGCCAGGGAAGTAGGCGTGGGCCAGAAAGCCACCTGTGCCATCAAATGGTGAGCTGTCGCCGTGAAAGCCAGAGGCAAAGAGAACCATGATGTCAGCCTCCTTCTGCCGGCGCAGCCTGATGTCATCGTAAGGCACCTCCTGGAAGACCAGCGGCGTGGCCTGCTCCCACACGCGGAAGGCCCTGCGTACTGCCTCCATTGAGTGGTACCAGCCCAGCTTCTCCGTGTAGTTCTGGATGCTGCGGTAGGCAGGGATGCATGTGAGTGGACACAGGCCTGATGGCAACTCTGTCCCTGGGAACACCCCCAAGGCTGTCACTCCCAACTGTTAGGCCACCATGAGGTGAATTAGAGTTTGTCAAATCCAGTAGTTCATTAAAGTATCACTCTGCAAGTTTGCATTAGGGCAGACAAACTGATTCTCAGAAAGCAAATAGAAGTTTAGGTGCTTCATGGCTAGACCTAGGGAACAGGATGCGGATGGCTGAGGTTCAGAAACGTAGGCTGTTGACCCCAGGGCTGCTCGGACCTCAGTGGGGGCCTGGCTCTCACTTTGTGTGACCTTTGGCAAAGGACTACATCTCTGCTTTTCAGTTTCTTCATCTTTAAGATGGGAAGTGAGAGCCATACTTTTTTGTGGGAGCCCTGTGAGGATTTAACGAAATAACTCACAAAGAACACACAGCACAGGACCCACGCACACAGAGTGTGAGGTAGCCCACTCCTAATCAAGCTTCTGCGAGCTGGGTGATATCCATGAGATGGAAAGGGGGACTTTTGGTTGGCTGGGCCGTGAATTCACTCTGGGAGCCTCAGGTCTAAGTGGTCACGGGAACTGCTTTTTCTTGGGAAATGCAGCAGAAGGCAGAGGCATGGCTAGACTTGGGGGTTTGCTCAAGGACTCCGCAGAAAGCAGGGGTGCCCGAGCTGGGAGTTTTGCAGGTGTCTTGCTGCCTGCCCACTTGATGGATGCCTGGGTTTCCACAACCCAGCCTTCCTCCCAGCCTTCCCAGGGACACACTGCTGCTGGAACCCACAGAACTGGTGGGGCTGGCCCAGACTGCTGGCTACTGAGGGCAGAGAAGGCCGGAATGGCAGCAGCTTGAAGGGTCCTGGAGGGACCTGGAGTCTCTGGAGGGAGGTTCCCATGCTGGGCGGTCTAGGCTGGGCCCCTGGGGGTGAGTGGCTGGGAACAGAAGCCTGAGTGAGCTGAGGCAGTCTGAGGCAGGACCACAGGCTGAGCGGCTGGGCCCCTACCTGAAGGTCAGGTGATGGTTGTTCCACTTCCTTCCAGTTAGGGCATATCGCTTCCGCCGCCGCAGATTTGCTTTCACTCGTACCCCAAACTGGTCTGGCACCCCACAGCGAGGCCGCTTCATCCACCTGGGTCGTAAGAAGGGAGGGGTGGGCCTGGAGCCTCCCCTCAACACACCTCCTGCTTTGGCTCCACCTCTCCCATGCTGTCCCCTTCCTTCCCGTCCCCTCCCACTTTGCAGCAGCCCCTGCCAGGGATGTGCTGGAGGTGGGGAGACTCAACTCTGATTTCCAGGAAAACAGGCAGAATGTTCCTGTGTTGAAGACTGCATGCCCAGCCGTGGCTTGGCACAGACGGCCCCCTCTCACCAGTGTCACTAGTGGAGGACTGCCCTCGAGGCCCCCTGTTCTTGGTCTGATACGCTCTGTGCCTCTTAAGAGATGTGGCTTTAGGTCTGTTCACCTCTTAGATTGAGAGCAAGCCCCAGCGAGGCTGCCCTGTCCAGGGCCTGTGTACTAGCCTCCCTGTATCCATGCCAGTCTTGGATCTGGCCTAAACAAAGGCTTCAGGCAGCCACTGTGCCCAGTCTGAACTGGCACACAGAAACAAATCATTTGCTGTCTGTTACACAGGCCACTCTTCTCTGGAAACTCCATATGTCAGGCCAGAGGAAGCAGAGGTGCCCGTGAGGTCTGGGAGGGGCGGGGAGGAGCGACTCACGCCTTGGTTTCCTCATCGAGTACACCTGTGACGGGGATCCCATAGAAGCGCTGCATCTCCGCGAGCGCCGAGGCCAGGATCTGGGCAGAGCGCATGGTGGACATGTAGCGACTGGGCTGGGGCAGGTAGCCGTAGAGCCGCAGCCAGTTCTGCAAAGAAGCCACAGTCCTGTCAGCCCAGCCCTGGCACTGCCACCTCCACACACGTGCTGCCTGTCTGATGGCCATCACTGCTGGCCAGGCAACCTGTGGGCTTCTAAATCAACCTCCTGCCCCCACCTTCCTATCTAGCCTCACCCAAGAGGAAAACAAAAGGCAGAGCGAGTCAGGTCAGCCAGTTCTCTAGCTGGGACCCTGGAAAATCTCCCACCCTGGAGGAAAAGCCACATTTTACAGGACCTACAAGGCTGTCACTCCCCAACCCCACCTTAACTCTCTGGCCCTCTCCTACATCCACCCCAGCGGGGCCTCCGCTCCTGCCTCAGGTCCTTTGCATGTGCTGTTCCTGCTGTCTGGAGTGCTCTTCCCCACTCCAGCTTTAGCTCCTCTGTTCTTCAAGGTCTCTGCTTCAGTAACACCTTGTAGGAGAGGTGTCATCTCACATTGGGCAGGAATAGCCATGCTCCTCTTGCTGTACCCTGCACCCCGCTCTGCACTCAGCACCCTCCAACATACTATGTGCTTTACTAGGTGTTACAGTTCATGACCCCCAGTAGCACAGAGCTGTGTGTGCATGGCGCATGGGTAGACTGCCGCAGCAGTCCGTATCTCTGCAGTGGACCCTCCAGGCTGGCCCTGCCACTCCATGCAGACTTCCAGGGCCCCTTAGGGTTCTGAATCTCCCAGGACTTCACTGAACAGGGGGAATCTGACCCTGGTATTGCTCCTGAGCAGGCCCTGAGACTCCCAGAAGGAGAACAGACAGGCAGGCAGTCTACCGAGACCTGAAAGGGTGGCACAAGTGGCTGAAGCCAAGTCCTTGCTCTACCACAAACTATCATCTCTGGACCTCCATTTCCTCATCTGCAAAATGGGTTGTTGGGATGATATTTGAGGGAGACAGCACTGAGAAAACTGCCTGGAAACATCTGTCCCTATTCAGAGGTGGCTGGGCAAATTCACCCATCCACCATCATCCTGCCAGACGTTTCTGAGCACCCTCTGTGTGCCAGGTGTTGTACCAAGTGGAGCAATGGTAACAAAAGAACACACCTTCTGCCTAGTGCCCTCCAGGCCATGAGAACATGGTAACTACTTCTGGGAGGGACAGTGAGGCCCGGGCTCCTGTGGGCCTTGTTATATGCAAGCATGACCTCCCACCTTTCCCGGTGTGCTCTGAGTGGCGCTGGAAGGTGGGGGTTGCACATGGATGGCCTGAGGTAGGATGGTAGCTGACGCAGTAGGTGAGATGGACTGACAGCCCCATGCCTGCCAACCTAGGCCACAGCCACATCTGCCCAGAACCATTGTATGTCCAACCCCTCAGGCGTTGGAGGGAGTCCCAGGTGCCATCTGCCAGCTCCACCCCGCTCAGCAGCATGTGGCTGTGATGGGCAGAGCGGCCGCTGAGCCCAGGCCGGTACAGAGTAGCTGCCAGAGTCGCAGTCTGGGTGCACAGCCACTGCTCTAAGGCCTGCAGACCCAGGAAGAGGCGCAGAGCAAGGGGGCGGAGGCACGGAGCTGAGACACAGGCACTCGGACACGGTGCTGGGCAGAGCCTGGTGTGCTGATCTTGCCAGCTCAACTCCATGCTCCCCAGGCCTCGCTGTGAAAGGGAGTCGGTTTTGGGCCTCCTCACCTGCTGGGGTCCAGGAGGCTAAAAGGGGCAATGCTCCGTGAATGTGTAAAGGGTGGAGACCAGGAAGCCTGGCTGGTCGTCCGAGGCTGGCAGTCTTTTCCCTCTACCCACAAAGCTGAGGGTATGGGCTTCGTGCCACTGGCAACTGGCCAGGCATGGCTGAGGGAGGAGGAGCAGCTCGTGCTCTTCCATGAGAACTCCTCACACGCCACCTTCTTCAGCTCTGTCACACACTGGCCATGTCATGGCCCAGGCCTGCTCTCCCAGCTTCTGTGAGGGAGAGGGTCCACCCTCCTTAACGGAGAGTGTTTCCGAAGGTGCACAGAGTGTCAGAGGCCAAGGCCATGCTGCTGGGCGGCTCTACCGCCAAGGGGCATTCAGCGGGAGCCGGGCAGAGTGGGTGCTGGCTGCTGACAGATGAGGGCACCTCTACATCACCTATTTGCATATGGTAAAAATATCTCCGGAGCGCAATCACAGGCCACCGAGGGGCTGATTAGTGGTGTCTGCAGAGCGACAGGAGGAGGGGCGGGCAGGGCACAGGAGGCCCAGGCAGGGCCCTGGGGAGGGTGGAGGAGGGAAGCTGAGCTAGCTGTCTGCAGCGAAGAGCTCCAGAGCACAGCAGAGGGGATGGGCAGAGGCGCCTCTTCAACCCCAGAGCATCCAGAAGGGCCCCCAGGTGCCCGTGGGCCCTCCCTCCACACACAGGCGCTTATCTCACTCAGCCTAGCCTCAAACCCTGGGCAGCCGGGGTGAGGTGGAGGGCAGTGACAGTCCAGGGCAGCAGGACAGGCAATCGGAACCATGGCCTGGGCAGAGCCGTAGGCCTCTGGATGACAAGGCGGAGCTGACGGCCTGCCGGCTGTGGCAGACACGTGCTCTGGATGGCTGAACGCCAAGTGCCAATAAATCTACCGGGCAGCAGCAGACGCCACCCATAGGGCTGAGGGCTTTTTCCTCTCCCAGTGTCCAGGGGACAGTTTCGCACCGCAGTGCCACTGTGCTAAGGGTGACAAGCTCAGGTGCTGAGGACAAGTTAGCAAGACAGTAGGGGGAAGGGAGTGCATAGGTGCTGCTGCCCCACCCCCCGTGAGGGGCAGCTCCAGTCAGACCCCCAGCTCACCAGGGGGCTCTGCTTCGAAGGAGCTACAGGCGTGAATGATTGTGAAGGTTGCTAACTTCCAGTCCAGAGCTGGGCAGGGCTGCGCTCAAGTCCCTGTAAAAACTTGCTGGTACAAGGTAGCTCCTTTCCTGTCACCCAGAATCCCCCAGGAGTGAGCCAGGCAGATAAAGATAAGAGGCCGAGCAGGGGAAAGGCCCAAACAAGGGATGGACTGGTCTCCCCTCCACAAGGGCCTCCAGGGCTGTAGTGAGGATGCTTTCCAGCCGCAGCTCAGGGTGGGCAGCTGCAGGTGGTGACTGTGGTTCTCTCAGCCATTTCTCTCTCCAAGTCCAGACCTCATCCTGTTCTACCTATTAATGCTTCAGGTGAGCGGCGGGGCATCGGGAGTCAGAAGGGGATTCCTCCCCCGGGAGAGGGGCCATGAGTGCAACAGCTGAGAGTCTGGCACAGGCCCAGCTCTCCATCTCTTCACCTGTCTCATCCTCACAACCACTCCTGAAAGATAAATGGCACCATTCCTCTTCTCACAGACAGCACGATTCAGACAGGATGAGTTGCCCGACCCCAGCCACACAGCGGATCTGGGCTAGAACTGGGCTCCACAGGGCTCTTAGATCCTAGGCTGTTGCCGAGGTGCCACCTGCTTCTCTTGGCTTCAAGTGGAGACACTGGGCTCTGGCCCTTCTCGGAACAGTGTCCAGCACAGCACTGGGGGGAGGCGTCTAGTTCTTCCTCTCCAATATCCCTGGCTGGGCACTGCGCCAGGCCCACCCCACCCCAGGACTGCTGAGACAGTACGGAGGGAGGCCTGCAGGGAGGGCTCGTCTGAGAAAGAGCTGCCAGATCGATACTGTACAGTAAGCAGCTGTAGGGGTGGGGGCAGGACCAGAGCCCCGCTCTGCCTCAGCCAGCCCTCCTCAGGCCTGGATCAGTGGCCAGCATGCAGGCAGTCGTTCCACAGGGCCCTTATCGGACACTGGGCGATAAGGAGGCTCTGCTTTGTCTCTCACTCAATTCTCTGCAATCTGAGCAGGTCTGGGCAGGTCTGCCAAGCCCGGGACAAAAGGAGTCTTGTCAAGGCCACCAACGGTGAACTCAGCCCTCCACCCTTTCGTGGGCTTGTGATGTCCTCACTGCGGCCGTCCCCTGACCCTTCTTGGCATCAGGCCAAGGCTCTGCTGGCTCTGTACTCCCATCCCAGCCAGGCACTGAGCAGGTGCTGAATGGAATGGGTCTCGGGACAGCCAGAGACCCTGTAAGATGCAGGACGCGTACCCTAGACCCGTGTGGCCTGCCTGCCTCATCCAGGATCCACTCAGCAGCAGAGTGACCACGAACAAAGTCCGTACACATCCAGGCTCATGCTGGGAGGGGCTGTGACACCATCAGGCCCCACTATGTGCTTTACTTTGGCTGGGCCAAGGGCTCATCCAGGCTACAACCTGCAGATGGGCTCTTCCTGCTGCCCATGAGCCCATTCCATCTTTGGGCAGCAATGACCGTCAGCAAGCTCTTCCTTACATGACCAGAAGCCCGCCTCCCAGTGACATCTCTGCCCCTGGAACTAGTTCTGACTGCTCAGCCATACAACAGGCTTCTGAGTAACTGAGATGGCTAAGAAAACTTCTCTGATCCCGCAGTTCTCTCTTTGCAAAGTGGATTCAGTGCAGGACAGGGTTAAGAGCACAAATGAAACCAGCCCTGAGCCTAGTAAGGAAAGGGGGCTGACCAGGACCCAGTCCTAGGTGGCTTGGTGCATTTACTGTCAGCATGGCCCTCATTCAAGCAGTTCTAGGATCTCTATGCTTATTTGGGACTTAAGTCTGCTTCCCACAACTGTCTTAGAGGGTTGGAGGTGGGGGCTGGGATCCTGACGAGGGGGAAAGCCCAGCATGAGGAAGTAACTGCTTGAGCTAAAGCTGACTGTCAGGGACTCTGATAGTTGGGCTGTCTAGTCTGGGGAGCAGGAAGGAGGCACGTGTCCCAGGCTCTTGCCACTTTTTTTCCCTGCAGCCGTTCAGCCCACCCCATACTTCTTAATCTGGAGAAACAAATGGGTCCTTTGGCCGGTCTGGGGGCAGGGACAGGGTGAAAAGAGGCCTCTGTTTGTTAAGGAGTTTCGGGGTTGGAGGGGGGCCAGCTCTTGTGGCTTCACCTGGAACCTCCCTGCAGGTGAGTTCTAGACAAGCCTGACCCACAGGATAGGGCCTGGGTGTCTGGAGGGTGAGGGCTTCCAGCTCACACAGCTCTTGGCAGTTCTAGCTCCATCCCCAGCAGCCTCCTGCCTGGCAGAAGCTCCACAGGAACTCACAGGGTAGCACCCTGGCCTCTGACCTGCAGCTTGGGTTTGGGGACTCCAGCTACAGTGGGGTGATGTAGCACCCACACTAAGAGTTAAACAGGATGAAATGTGACAGCACTTACAGAACACCCCTAGGCTGTGCCCAAGACAGAATTAATATGTAGAAGATGCTCAAAATAACACTCGAGCCTCTCTGGGCCCCATTTCAGCCACTGCACACAGCTGTTTAGTGTTTCACACATAAACACCGCGAACCTCCCCAGTAACTCCCATCATACAGGTTCTATTTCTTTTACTATTTTATAGACAAGTAAACTGAGCTCAGACAGGTTGTGATTTGCCCAACAGTGAATGTCCCTTGTTTCTTAGTTACCAGTTTTGTCATTATTCTGCAAGCACTTCCTTCATGTGTAACAGGTGCTGTGGTTGGAAATGCTAGAAATGGAGCTGAGGGGCCTCATTTCTCCAAGGTGGCGGTCACTCCTGGGGGAGAGGAACAGGTGGATCCATGACTACAGGTCAGTCTTGGAGTGCTGACCCAGGCCATGGCCCTCTGGGATTCAGGCTCTGGTGGGGCAACTGTCAGATGGCAGTAGGATGGGGAACATCTCCAAGGGCTGGTTAATGGGTGGTACCCAGGTCATTATCCCTTTTGTCTTGACATCAGGGGTCAGGGTGGGTCTTCCTGCTGTTTCCTCCTCTTCCCTCCAGGAGCATGGGATGTGGTTGAAGGTCTCCCTCCCTGTCCCCCTGACCCAAACCCAGCTCACATACCTCTGTCCTTCCTGCCTAGGGTTTTACAATCTTTGCCACGCCCACCCAACTCCACCAGCATCTCCAGGGATCCCTGGAACACATGTCCTGGGGAGCAGCCCCTAGGGAGACCTAATTCTCAAGCCCTCAGCTGGGCTTGTCCAGCCAAAGCCACCTACTCTGTGTCTCAAGCCTGCCATGTACAGCTACTTTCAGGGACCCAGGTCCCAAGTTTACCTGTGGATTTTCCCACAGCCATACTCTCATCCCCACTCTACTGCTGCTGTGTCTCCATTCTCAAAACAGTGGCCATAGGGTTTTGCCCCAGACTGAGTGTCCTATGATGCCAGCCATGTAAATCTTGAGACAGTACTGAAGATGCCAACTCTGAACTGAGCTAGGAGATGGTGATGCTACATCACCATCACAGCTTGCCTCTGGCAGAAGCCAAACTCCAAGTTGGGCAGAGGTGATACAGGCAGAGAACATCGGGATCAAGGAAATGGGCAGGGGCAGATGGAGGGACGCCTGGAGATTTAGCTCAGTGGTTCCAGTGCCTGCCTAGCAAGTACAAGGTCCAGAGTTCGATCCCCATTAACCACCTACAATACCTGGTGTGGTGACACACGCCCACCAGCACTCAGTACCACATACCACAATGCTGGGCGTGGTGGCTCACACCCATAATCCTAGCACTCAGGAGGCAGAGGCAGGAGGACTGCTGAGCGTGAGGTTTGCCTGGGCTACATAGTGAGCTTAGGGGCCAGAGAGAACTACAAAGTGAGACCCTGTCTCAAAAAACAAAAACAAAATAAAACAAAAAGCAAACAAGAAAGAAACAAGGGGAATGAAGAGTAGCCAGAACCAAGTACTTGGGTAGATTTTCTAGGCCCACAAGGCTGCCATTCTGAGCTTGCACTCAATCTGTGTGGTGGCTGCTTGGCTTTTAAAATAACTCTTCTTGGGGAGTTATGGGTATGTTTCTGTACTTCCTGTTCCCAATTCAGGTTTTTATTTTTTTGCAGTACCCAGGATCAAACTCAAGACATTCATTTGGCAGGCAGGCAGTGGCACCACTGAGCTCCATCCGTGGACGCCAGGGCTATCTTTTAAAAGTTTCCACCTTCCCTGAGTGGGCAAAGGTTTTGGTATCTGGGGGTCACTGTGGGCAGGGCAGGACCATATGATGCTCAGAGGAGTACATACATGCTGTTCCCTGGAAAGAGATGACAGAAGGCTGGGCAGAGGGCCCACCCAAACACAGGGCCATGGCTGCATCAGATCCCAGTCCCCAGCCTGAGTCTTGAAGCATAGCAGATGGAGAGGAGTGGTGTGTTAGCAGCAAGAGAAGAGCATTCAGCTTTCACAGGTTCCCAGCAACAGGACCTGGAAGAGAACCCTTTTTCCTTAAGGGTGAGCAGAGGGTATCTGCATCCCCAGCAGTGAAATGAGTAGAGATGGATGCACCAGGAGTGGAAGGAGGGGGAGCACCCTATGGCTCACACCTTGGGCCTGTAGGTCAAAGTGAGAACTCAAGCTGATCCCACAGGTCTTGCTCACCCTGTGGTCAGGAGAGGCCGGAAGATACTCTGGGGTTTGTTCAAGGAAGGCAGTCATGTCTGTTTCGGTAATAGTGGCTCCATAACTGTGGGCTCCAATATACAGTGGCTAGAGATGGGTCCTGATTGACATCTAAGTAGGGGAGTCAGACAGGGCACAGCAACTCAGTGGTGGCTTCCCCAAGGAAGGCAGTCTTCTCTGGGAGGGGGGCTGCCAAGTTCCAAGTGTCTTTGAGTTGTGGCCAGCCATTCTGATTCCTCAGCCAGATGAAACTCCTATGGCCTCCACTCCAGGAGGGTGAAAGGAAGAAGACAGGGTTGGCCTTGACTCAGGTGCCAGGTTATGCAGACCAGAGAGGTCTGGGGCTGTGGACATTTTGTGGGAAGGACTAAAGCCCTCTTCTAAGGCAGTAGTCTCTGAGCAGATGAGCTGGATACAGGGACCATTGGACTCTTTGGCCCCCGACCTAATGGACAGCAGAGGCATCCTGCACCCCAAAGCCAGCTCTTGAAGCCAGGTCAGTCTACCTATCTCTAATCTTCAGCCACAGCGTCTTGTCACATTCGAGGCTCCTTAAATCTTCTGGAGTCTTTCCTAGCCACAGGCCCGGCCCAACTCAAGCTGACTTCCAGGAGCGAGGCTCTGGGCCAGTCTGTAGCCAGTGCCACTACAGGCTTAAGCCAGGGCCTGTGGCTTCAACGCAGCTCAGGCTGCCTTCCCTGGTGGTGCTGAGCTCCTCAGCCAGGAGGATGTGGGCTGTTGTGTGCTGACTGACTTGTAGAAACCAAGGGAGCATGAAGCCCTTCAAACTGCAGGGCCGAATCCGCAGCCCCTGGCTATGTCAGATGCGCACTCACAAAGCACTGAATCCAAATGCCAGCTTGGTCTGTAGTCACTAGGGAATGGAAATGCCATCCCTAAATAGACTGAACCCTAAGGGTGAATATGTGACTTGAAATTCTTTGCTGCTGCAGTGGCAGGTGGGCCCCACAACTCTCCACCCAGTACTTGGGTCACAGGCTAAGGGGCAGTCCTCACAGCAGGTGCGCCTCAGCCTCAGCCTGCTGCCTATGTGAGTGCCAGGGGCGGGGGGGGGGGGGGGGGGGGGGGGGGGGGGGGGGGGGGGGGGGGGGGGGGGGGGGGGGGGTGGTGGAAGGGAGACTGAGCAAGGACTGGGCTCCCAAAGTGGCGGGACTGAAGCTTTCCCCGTCCTGGCCTTGGAGAGAGGGCAGAGCAGGTAGGGAACTGGTTAGAGGTGTAACTTGATCCTGGGAGGAATCCCCAGCCCTTCCTCCAAGCTTTTATAAAAGTAGGGCGGGGAAGGAGTAGGCTTCCATCGGAAAAATCTCCCAAGCAAACTGGGGAGGTGGGGAAGCCGCGGAGGACTCCCTCCAGGCCTGCTGCAAATAGCAACAGCGCTTAGGCGCTCGCTGGGCCCGCGGCCCGGGCAGCCCAAGGGCACCCAGGCGGGACACTATTCGGCCCAGCGCAGAGGCTGCTCTCGTGTGATCCTCTCTTCCCTACTCCTCACATGGCTCAGGGGGCAGATAGCAACGTCTGAGAAGTCAGGGAAGAACAGATCTGATTTTGCTTTGGGACAAGGAGGTTGCGCGGGGGAATGCTCTGAGCCAGCCGGGAGGCTGTGTGTGCCTGGTTACCCGCGGGACCAACCCACAGAGGGGACGAAGGGAAGTCAGACGGACTTCCAGAGAGAAGAGGGGCGAAGTCCAACTCCTACCCGGGCCTCGCCTTAGGGCGCTGATGGGAAGTAATGCGGGAGAAAGGTCTCTCGGCGTGAGCTTTAGCGGGCGTGGAGAGGCTTCCGCTCGAGAGCGCAAGAAAGTCTCCGAAGCACCGCCGCAACCGAGTCCGCTGCCTCGGCTGTTCGCGCCCCTCCCCCACTCTGGCCGGCCGAGCGACGCGCCGTGTCACCCAGGCCACGAGCTACCCAAGCCGGAGGCCTGCCCAGCTCCTGCTCCGCCCGAATCCCCACCCCTGATAGCCCCCTCCCCACTCGCAGAGAGCGCCACAGCGCGCCAGTCGGGCTCTCGAGGAATCAGCTGCCCGCGAGGGAAGGAAAGAACAGAGGCAGGGCCGGGGCGGTGGAAGACGAGCCTTGAGCTCTGGGAGGGTCAGTGCTCACGGCCGCAGCCTGGGTGGGGGCCGGGGACAGCCCTGTGCCCTCGGCGCTTTCTGAGAGGTGCGCGCGCGCGGCGGGCAAGCTGGGGAGAGGCAGGTCTCGGTCCCTGCTCCCCCGTCAACCCTGTCCGGGACGGGGGCGCATCTGCGCTTCCCCACCCCAGGGCCCCTGCTGCAGGAGTAACCCCCTCTCCCTTATTTCCCAATTAAGGGGCAGGGCAGGGGTCCTGACCTCGGCGTGGACTTCTGCATCCTCCGCCGCCGCGCCGCGGCCCATGTAGCTCAGAAGCACCAGTAGCAGCAGCAGTCGGGGCCGCGCCGCCGCCTCCCGGCCGCCGAGGAGGCTGCCTGGCTCTCCTGGTGCACTCCGGTCACTGCTCATGCTTTCGCCTCCTCGCCTGGTCCGGATCGCTGCACACTGGGCCGGCTCGCTCGCAGGCGCCCGGTCCCCGAGCGCGGCTTGGAAACTTGCGCCGCTCCCTGGCTCCCCGCCCGGTGGGCGCACAGCAGAGCTTCGGCTCCGGGTCCCCGCCAGAGCCGCTAAGGTCCCCTAGGCAAATTCCCAAGGCCGAAGCGAGGCGGACAGGACAGGTCCGGGTGCGCGGAGCCGGCCCGCGGGAGAGAGACCGGCCGGAGCTCCTTGTCGTGGGAGTCCCGCGGCCTCGGCGCCCACCCTCCGGGCCGGGCTCCCGGGAGCAAGCGCGACTCCCGAGCCTTTGTCTGGCTCAGCGCTCCGGCCGCCCGGTCCCGCGGCGGCCCCTGCGCGCCCAGCTCCCTCTGTCCATGCCCAAGGCCGGGCGCTGCCCAGAGCACGCGCCTCCCCGCCTGGGGACTCCGCTGGCTGCCGCGCCCAGTCGGGCCCGGGTCCCTCCAGGCAGTCCCGGGAAGAGCGCAGGGAGCAGGTCCGAGCGAGCGAGCCAGGGAGCCGGCGCCCGACGTCCCCGGCGAGTTCCGCGCGGCTCCGGGCGCTTCCAGCCCTCCTCCTCGCGCGTGTGCCGCTCGCTCTTAAAGGGCCAGTGCGCTCCCAGCGCGCGGACCCAGATAGAAGCGGCGGTGCTAGCCTTGCGCGAGGCTTCCTATAGCAGGTGCCTCCTATCCAGCCCGGGTAGGTGGGAGGCCATTTTACTCTCTCTGGAGGGCGGCAAATCTACTCCAGCCTTCCTTGCATCCCTGCTGCTGGGGAGCTGAGGTGACCCCCAACTCCATCCTTCGCAGAGGGAGGGCACAAAGGAAGGCGTGATCTCCCTGCTGGGGAAGAAAGAAAATACCTCCTTTTCGTCCCGGGTGGGTGGCAATGGGTCATGCTGAGGCAGAGGCGCACGAGGAGGGCTGGAGCTAGGAAGGGACTGAAATATTGTTTTGAGCTATTAAAAGAAAGCAAGGCAAATAGAATCCTCTGAAAGTTTGTTGGCCCCGAAGTCTGGCTTCAAAAACCCCAGCGTGTGGCCTTTCGGTAGCAAAGTGAGAGGCTGGGCGCTTGGAAGTACGTGGGGCAACGGACAGAATGTAGGGTCAGGAGGGGCGCGGCTCAGTGTTCCCATTTACCTGCTTCTTGGATGTGAACGAAATTTTTTGAGCCTTCGTGTCTTTGTCTGGAACGTGGGGCAAACAGTTGGAATTCTGGTCCTGGTCTGCACACAGGAGGTTTCTAAGCAGAAGTCATCCATCACTCGGCCACTAATACGTGCATGTGAAGTGCGACAGTAGGGCCCTGACAAAGAGCTAGGCTGGCGTGCAAATCTCCCTGCGGAGCTTGATGTGCTAGATTTAATCCTGTCCCTGAAGCACTGAAATCCTGGCCTTATAGGAGCCCAAGCCAGAGCCAGGGGGCCTGGGTCGAAGGTCGCTAAAACTACGCCCAGAGCTGTGAACTAGCAGGCGAAAGGACTGGCCCTAGCGGGGAGGTGGGGGGGGGGCAGAGATCACACCTCCTGCGCCACAGCAGGAAATGAGAGCTTTCCCTGCCTGAGGCTGGTTTATCCCAGAGTAGGTCCCAGCGGGCCTCACCTCCCGGAAATCAGCGTCCTGGCGGAGACCTACAGACAGAGCCTGTTTGAACCGTTCACTGTGAAGATAAACACCTAGGTGAATGTTACCTGGTGCTTGGCAGAACTCCCAGGGGGAAAGGAAATTTGGGAGTTTGGGGAGGAGGTCTAAATCATTTCATCCATTTCCAGTAACTTTTCAGGGGCCCTTCATTTGTGAAACGGTTATCTAAATCCTCTCCTTTGAAATACTTTTGAGAAATGCAGTGGTCTTCAGAAACGGACACCAGTATTGCCTGTAATGAAACACAATGCATTTTTTCACAATGTTCATTCCTAGGTAGACATTTAAAAAAAAAATTTGTGTTTATGAGGCTAAGAAGGGGGCCCAGTAATGTGAGCAGCATTCTTAGAGGTCTGTGACCAGACAGGTCTGGTGATTGTGTCCTCTTTTGGAGGTCCCTCCTATGAGTTCACCCTGTCTTAAGGAAATTGCTTCCCCTAGGACCAGTTCTGGCTTGTGTAACTTGGGCCTTCCAAGCTGGGTTTATATATCCAGAGATCACAAAGGTGACTATATTTCCACTATTTTAGGTTGTTGTCGTTTTGAGGCAGGGTCTCGCTTTGTTCATGCCAGCCCTGAACCCTTGTGTAGCCTAAGGTGGCCTTGAACTCAAGGCCATCCTCCTGCGTCTGCCTCCCGAGTGCTGGAGTGCTGGGATTACAGGTGTGAGCCACCACATCCACCTTACATCTCTGCTGTATAGCCAGCACCCAAAGTGTGAAGGGACCTGTGGGGCTGAGATGTGTGAACTCTAGCCCTTACTTAACTAGCTTTGAACATTATCCACATTTTGCCAGTATCATTTCCTTTGTATCCTGACACCCTCCATAAGCACACCGTCCCATCTTTAAAGTCTACACATGCAGTTTTATGTTCAAAGGGTGATGTTCAAGGGGTTGTACAGAAAGCCCTGAAATTAGATGCTGGGTCACTGGGTCCCTGCCCATGCCCTAATTTCCTGGATGATCTGCAGCATATTATTTCCTGAAGGTTTGTTTTCTCATTTGTAAAAGGAGGCTTCTGACCTAGCTAGTAGGTGAGCTTTCTTATTCAAGTTGCCTTGGGCTAGAGTTAAGCCCAGGACTCCCCCCTCCCTCAGCTACCTGGTTCCTGCCATCAAAGGGGAGGCTGCAACCAAGAATAAACTCTCTAGCTTCACTTACTTTTAGTTATTTGCTTTTATCACCAATTTTCAGAGGTCAGAGAGCTAAGAGTAAACGCCCATTAGGTTTGCTATAGATAACACCTCTGATGTACAGGTCATGGCTGTAAAAGATGCGAAGTTGTTTTTAAGCAGCGTGGAGGTAGCACAAACCACTTCAAGTGGGCCTGTGTGGGTGTCCAATGAGCGGTGTTCTGATGGTCAGAATGATCCAAATCTCCACCCCCAGAGCATGTATCCTAGCAATAGCCATGAAACTTTCCTGTCTGCGCAGACCACTGATTATTTCACTTTGCCTGCCTCCTCACCGTTCCCCAGGCCTCAGATCACCCTGCTTCTCTGCTATATGCCTGGAAACCTGTCCTGGGAAATCAGATTTGAGATCTGGGACCTTCACCTACTGCATAAACTTAAACTCTCTTGCAAGACTCCGTGTTTCAGTGGTTGGCACACTGCAAGGCGGACCAAATGGGCCTGGCTGGGTAGCCAAGCCGTCCTGGGACTACTGGTGCCAAGACAAGGAATAAACAAAGGAGAGGGTAATTCCCCTCTCCTTTGGAAACAAAGCTGGGGTGGTCTGTAGAGGCAATAGAGAGGGCTGTGAAGGCGGCTCCCTGCTCTTTGGGGAACATCTGAGGACACCGGGGCCAGATGTGTTGGCTCATCACATCTCCCCGAGGTGACAGAACTACAGCAGAAAGCATTTCTTCCTTCTGTGGCACCCACCCGAGGGTGGACCCCAGCCTGCTACAGTCCTACCGCCTGTCTCAGGGCCGTCTCCCGGTTTCCCAGGAGCACATCTCCTCTTATGGAAGAGCCCCAGCTGCTTCTGCACTGTCAGCGGGAGTGCAGGCTGGACATGCTCTGCTCTGAGGCACGCTTGATGTCTGGGTGATAGCCAAGCCCCTGCTGCCCAGCCCCCAGCGAAGCTCCTGCTTCCTTCCTCCGTTGCCACCTTCTATTCTCCATTGAGGAGCCACTTATTGATCTTGGCCCATTTCTCAAAGTGGCTGCATTTTAATCCCATCCGCATCGCAGACAGAATTCCAAGCTGCCTCCTCTCCCAGGGAAGCACCAGTCAGTCATTTGGGGAAGCGCAGGGATGGGGGTGGGGATTCCTCTCCCTGCACCTTGCCTGCATTCCCCACTGTGAGCACTCAAGAGGGCCAGACCTCAGCTGATTTATTCAGGCACCAGTTTGGGGCCTGGCACCGAGCAGGTGCCAGTAATGTGGGCTGCACAGTTGCTGTGTTGTGTGCAAGTCAGAAAGTACGCCTGGCTTTCTCTTCCTCTTCAGTGACCTCAGATGCCAAAAAGGCAAGTATCAGGTGGAGTCAGCAAATCAGTGTGGCGGTGCTGGGAGCACAGGCATGAATACGATTCCCTGGGACAGGGAAAGGCAGTGGCAGGGGCGTAGCCAGATGACAGCCCCTCGCTGGATACCTTCCCTCAGGTCTGAGAAGGGGCAGGCCAGGGGCTGCCGCACCCAGCTGTGCAGGAGCAGGAGTAGAGGTCAGGGCTGAGTCAGGCCATTACCCTGATTTTTCATGTCCCCAGGCAAGTCATTTAACCTGTTTTTCCATAAAACAGTAATCATTTCTACCCTGTTTACTTTTCTGGGTTTTGCCAGAAAGAACAGATGAGAACGTCTCAAAGCACTGAGTGTTACAGCAGTATAGGACCTAAATGTCTGTGCTTACACCCGCGGGTAGTGGGGGATTGACCCCTGCCACAGGCCCGCCCCTGGGCAGTCTGTGAGCAGACCTGGCAGACAGGCTAACCCTCCTCTTCCACTGAGGCATCACCAGCGCCTCCCGAAGTCATAACAGAGACTCCGAGACCTCGAACCCCAATGTGAAGCACAGCTGAAGAGGCAGGGAAGACTCATTTCTCACCTTGGTAAACAGCAGCAATCCAAAACAAGACCCAGATTTTTAAAAAAACAAACACTGTTTTTATTTGATGGACATAATTTAAAATTCTAACAAAAATATTTCATCTTTTACAAGAAATCCAGATGACAAATGGTTCTTTCTCTTGGTGAGGGGGCTTGATGAGAAAAACCCTGTGGATCTCTGTCCCTCCCTCATGTCCCTCCAGGGTGCCCAGGCTCTAGGGGCAGGAGGCAGCTCTCTGCCTCTTCAGGAAGGTTGATTGGGAAGTGGAGGTCACAGAGCAGTGGAGGTCTGGCTCCCAGCCACAGCCAGGCCAAAATGAAACATCTGCTCAGGTCTCCCCAGGCACCTGGCTGGGGTGAGTAGGAGGAAGGAATGGAGAAAGCTGACGCCAAACCACAAATTAGCAGCCTGTATACCTTGGCCCTGAAATGGCCTCTGCTGCCATAGGAGGGGGGTGAGAGTCAAACTAAATAAAAGAGCCACACTTCAATCTGCTGAAATACCCTCTCCCTTCTGACAGGGAGGAACCATGGTAGAATTTTTAAAAGCCCTGCTAGAAGGTCAATAGCATTAAGACAGAAATCGGTGTGGAGGGAACTGAGGAGAGAGGGGCAGTTCTCAGAGGGATACAAGGGGTTCTGAATGAGCAAGGTGAGCTCTCCATTTTTCATCTTGTTCAACCTCAGAGACAGAATTAAATCCAGGCTGCCCTCTACTGGTAACTTCTAGGAATTACCACGACAACGTAGTACCCAACCTGTCCTGAGACGACCTAGGAGGCTGGGAACATCCCTATGGATTCCTCCATCTCCGCCACCATCTCCCCCAGCAGAGGGGCCTGAAACAAGGAAGACCTTCGGTCCTCACTTCAACGGCATGGAGAAGAACTTGTTCCCAGACTTGCATCGGACCTGCTTGGCCTGCACACGTAACAGCATCTCAGAGTCTTCAAACTCATCCACGATTTCCTTCAGCCACAAACCAGAAGAGAGTCACATTAAGCAGAATCTGAGACCCAGAGGGCACTATGAACAAAGCAGCTTAGCAGACCTCTTCAAAGGCTGGGCAGTGCCAAGTGGAATATGACCCATGCAGGCTGTGGGCCCTGCCTCAGCAAACTCCATTCCTCTGTGCAATCTTGGGAGGTCAGCCCTATACCAAACTGACAGATGAAGACATCGGTGCTCAGAGCTCTGGCTTACAAAACCCAGTGAAACTCGACTGTGTCCCAGGTCTGCTGGAGCTGGAAACTAGTTTTCTGCCTTCTGCATGACTAGGCAAAGAATAAGGTCTCTGTAGGCTGCACATATTTGGTTTGGCTTGCAAAATGTTTTTTAAAAACACTTGCCAACACTTAAAGTTAGGAAATTGCAAATAAAAATCTAGATTTCTGGCTTCTCTTAAAAAACAAAAGTGCTAGCAACACTAAGCCACACTCCTGCATGGCCGAACTCCCCACCCACTTGTCAGATGCAGTACTGGCTCCAGGGCACCACTACATGTACACTATCTCCTCCAAGGGCACCGACTGGCAGGCAAATGATTTCACCTACTTATCAAAACATGATAGCCTCTAAGTGCTGTGTGTTCCTTATACTGGTATGCCCTGCCCATTTCCAGCACCTTCCCAGGTCCAAGCCCCTGACCTGCAAGGCGCTAGCAGTGCAAGCAGTTTGTGACCTCATTACAGATCACTGTTCTAGGGCAGTACACGCAGGTCCTTAGCAAGCTTGTGAAAATACAATTCTGTTTTCCTCGGCCTGGAGTGGGGCCAAAGCATGGATTGCTATCTACCCTCCAAGGGCTGCTGATGCTGGAGTCCTGAAACACTGTCAGGGGAGCAAGGCTGCTGTGAGGTTCCTGCCACATCACTGGTTTCTTGGGGACCTGGATGTGTATAACCTTTCCCCTCCCCAAAGTCCCTGCCATCATTTCTGCAGTCAAATGCCCTACCGCTGAGCTATCCCCCGGCCCCCCCGCCATCATGTCTGGGTTCAGTGTCCTCTATGCACCTGCCCTGGGAATTCACCTGTAGTTCCTGTAAGCACCGCCCTTCCAGCTGAAGACATGCATCTCCCACACACCAGGCCAGACTGATGTGGAAGGAAGGGTCCTGGAAAGAAGAGTGAGGAGGCAGGCCATCACCTGGATATCATGACAGGCCCAGCAGTCACTGCACCACTGGGCTGTCAGGGGATCCCTACCGGATCCCTGGCTTTCCCTGTGAGAGACTAGACTCTCGGCACTGATCCCAAGCACCCTCCACAGACCACAAACAGCCACCAAATGATATGCTGAAGGCCTCACTTGCCACTTGATGGTATTTGGAGATGCAGCCTTTGGGAGGGAATGAGGGGTGGTGCCCTTAGGAGGCATTAGGAGCACGCACACTCCCCTCTCCTTCCCTCCACCAGGCGAGGGCACAGTGAGAGAGCAGCTGTCTAGGCCCAAGCCCTCATCAGAAACCAATCATGCTCATGCCTCGCTCATAGACTTCTAGCCTGCATTATGTCAGAAAATGAGTTTCTCTAGTTTGAGCTACCCCACCTGTATTTTATTGTGGCAGCATGAGCTAAGTAAGACAGGATGTTAGGTTTTAAGTTTCAAATCATCAGACCTGGGGACATGAAAGAGAATCCAAGTTCTGACTATTTTCTTATCTAGAATATCCCAAGAGATACCATACTTTTCAGATGAACAAACCCCGGTATGTCCAAAACTTTTTTTTTTTTTTTTTGCTTTTTGGAGACAGGGTCTTGCTTTGTAGTTCAGGCTGGCCCTGAGCTCACTATGGTGCCCAGGCAAGCCGCCGCGAACTCAGCAATCCTCCTGTCTCTGCCTCCCGAGTGCTGGGATTACAGGTGTGAGCCACCACGCCCAGAATTATATGTGGTAACCGGGGATCGAACTCAGGTCCTTGCGCTTGCGAGGCAGGTGCCGGAACCACTGAGCTAACCCTCCGGCCCTGTCCAAAACTTTGAAGAAACAATAATTATCTTCATCTTAAATCATACTCATATACTCAGCATGGTTTTTGGAAAATGTATCAAATAGAACCAATGGCCCTTTAAAACCTTGATACTCAACCTGACTCAAGTATAGGGCTGGAGAGCCCAGGGCAGGAGCAATAAGGTACATGAAGCTCCTCCCCTTCGGGGGTCAGTTTTACTAAAAATGATGGGGACAACTACTACTTAGGAAGTATAAACCATACATGGATACTTTCTAGAGTAGAAGGCACAAGTGTTGAGGCACAAGGTATAGAAAGATTTTAAAAATTGTTTGCCAGGCATGGTGGCACACATCTGTAATCCCAGCACTCAGGAGGCTGAGGCAAGAGGATGGCTGCGAGTTTGAGGCCAGCCTGGGCTACACAGTGAGCTCAAGGGCAGCCTGTACCGCACAGTGAGAACCCTGTCTCAAAAAAAAAAAGGTAGTCTTTGGATGGGCTGCACCCTGCCACAACCTGTACCCTTTTTCCCAGGGTTATCCTCTGTGACCTGGCATGTGGGATACTCCACAAGGGAAAAGTTCTGGATGGTTTTTGGTTTGTCTTTGTTGAGGGCTTCTTGAAGGATGATTTG
Organism: Thryonomys swinderianus; assembly: GCA_004025085.1. Taxonomy (NCBI): domain Eukaryota; kingdom Metazoa; phylum Chordata; class Mammalia; order Rodentia; family Thryonomyidae; genus Thryonomys; species Thryonomys swinderianus. The sequence goes on from PVIC010009694.1 coordinate 38,558, forward strand.
AATCCACTTATAGAAAAGCCAGTGGAGAAGGAGCAGTCCTGAAGAAAAAATAATTACCTCTGTTCATTACCTGGTAGAAAGTGGTGAGGTCAAATTCCTCCATGACTCTGTCCACCTCTGAAACCAGGTCCAAGAACTGGGCATACCCCGAGGTGACCTCCAGCCCAACAAAGGTTCTGGGAAAGACACAAAGGTACAGACAACCTGGTCAGAAGAGGCAGCCTGAGAGCACAAACTGTCCAAGCAGAAACAGAGGACAAACCAGACCAAAAGCCTAGAGGTCTAGGCTGTGGTCTCATCTCGTCTCCCTGGTGATATCCCGGGCTGCTTCAGGAGCCAACTCGCTCTGTCCTCCCCATCCTGTCTCTGCCAGGACTAACCCTCCTCCCCTCCATCAAATCACTCTTGCAGGGTTACTTCATCCACCTCTAAATCTCCAAGGCCATGAGCTCTTTGTCTCCACTTTAACTCCTGTTGCTACTGACTCTCACACACCTGCTCAAGATTCTGCTCTCTGGCTTCTGGCTCCCTCCCACAGGTGCTGAGACAGGCTGCCCCTTGTTACAGCCCATGTCTTCAGGCAGCCCCATGCCTTTCTCAGTAAAGCCCTGTGGTGCTCCCACATTGAGGATCAAACTCAGGACCTTGTACTTGCCAGGCTGGTGCACTGCCACTGAGCTATATCTCCAGCCCCGAACTTCTTTTTTTTTTTTTTGGACACAGGGTCTTACTTTTTTTTTTTGTAGTTCAGGCTGGCCCTGAGCTCAATACGTAGCCCAGGCAAGCCTTGAACTCAGCAATCCTCCTGCCTCTGCCTCCCGAGTGCTGGGATTACAGGCATGAACCACCATGCCCAGCACTGTAGTGTGTGGGGCTGATTGCTGGTAGGTATGAGTCACCACAACCAGCATTGTTGTATGTGGTTACTAGGGACAGAACCAGGGACCTTGTGCTTGCTAAGCAGGCGTCCGAACCACTGAACTAAATCTCTGGCTCATCAAATTTCTTAAGAGTGATTTGTCCTCCTCCTTTTTTTCTCCTTTCTCCTTTCCCACCTCTAGGTCTTTACTGGAAGTGCTCTTGTCAAATTGCCCTGTTACCGAATCCAATGGATCCTCTGTCTTCACCCACTGGGCAGTATCTGACACAGTTGACTCCTCCCTCCTTGAAACCCTTTAGCTTAACACACTTGTGCAGCACAGAATGAAGGAAGAAGTGAGCTCTTTCAGAGGAGCTGAGAACTCTGTGAGTGAACTGGACAGGGAGGCTTGTGTTGAAGCCTTGCTGACAATCATTTCTTCTCATTTTTTCATGTAACTGCTTTAATACTCCTGCTATGCTCACTTGAGCATCACAGCTGCCCCCAAATGGATGATCAGGAGAGGCATGGGACAGGGGGACAGACCCTCACAGAGAGCGTGCGAACCTCACCGTACGGGGGACTGAAGCTGCATGGGGCGGACTCTCCACCTTCATCAGCTTCTCCCCTGTGCCAAGATGCTTTGCTTTACCTCTGTATTCCTCTCCCAGTGTCCTCTAGTTCCTTTTCTTAACAAAATTTTATACTTGGGAATGGCTGCCTTGAAACCTTACTTAGAAAAAAATATAAAAAGTACCTCTTCCCTCAATATGTGCACTTAAAATCTGATAGAAACTTGGGGTCAAGAGGACTTACCTGGTCTTCTCTTGATTGGTATAAATCTTTACCCGGTTAGCAGTAAAGAGGAACCTGAAATTTAGAAGAAAGACCACATTTCAGGAAAAATAAGAAAAAACAGTTCATGCTTTAAAAAAGTACACTTTGATAGTGTTGGGAATGTACCTCAGTGATAGAGTGATTGCCTGGCTGACATGCATGAGGTCCCAGGTTCGATCCTCAGCTGCACAAAATAACAGTAACAACCCAAACAACCAAAAAGCAGCATTTTGAAAATATACTTATTTTTCCTTAATATTTTCACCCCATTATATGAGTGGTAAACTGAACCCTATGATACTAGAGAAGGATAAGAGCTTAAAACCACCCCTTCCAAGTAACATACAGCATCATTCAGATGCTCACAAAAATTTCCTAAGAGCAGTTTATTCCACCAAACAATTGAGATTATTTCAGCTTTACTGATGAGAACTGAGAGAGCCTTGGTCATTAGGTTAGTAATAACAGATCATTCATGTGAGGGCTAATTCATTCCCTGCAGGTTAAAAAAGGACAATGGATATTTCTCAGTGCTTGGTACACATGACCCTGTGGATCTTACACACTGTCAGGGCCAGGCCATAATTATAGCCACTGTCCAGATAAGGAACCAGAGGGTTGGTGAGGCTCAGTTTAGTGAGGCAGGATTCAAATCTCTGGTCACTTGATCAAAAAGCCCTGTTCTAACCTGTTTTTGCTGTACTGAAGTGCTTCTGTGTTGGGAGAGAAAGCCAGGCAAAAGTGGCTGGCACTCTCCACCCAGACCAGCCACATAGGGACTGGTCAGAACTAGCAAGTGAGAGCTGGCTGTTTGCTGAGACACTGCAGATCTCAGAGGGCAGACTGGCTTCCTGCCCCACAAAATCAACTGGCGAGTCTCATCACCGATAAAGTGTTTCCTAACCCTGGGCCAGAGATCTCGTGCAGCCAGCTACACAGAGCATGCTGCCGAGAGCCTCACAGCCAACTTACACCTACTTTCCCCTTCCTCGTTCAGCCTTCTACCCCTTGCATGCCTTTCTGGGGAATACGGGAACCACAAGGAAAGTGGTTCTTCCTTCTGCAAGGAAGTCTGACAAGTACTGGGCAGTGGACACCACACTTCACCACCCCTCAGGGGCGGCACTAACCTAGGGCCATCATAGCAGAGCACTCTTTCAGCTGCAGTAACAGAATCAGGGATGCAGTGCTCATGCTTGGTCATCTTAGGCTCAGCCTGACAGTCTAACTCTGAGAGGCCACAGCTGGCTTGGTTTCACACAGGGCTGGAAACTGAGGGCAGCATCAAATGCATTCCTTTGGAAGGCGCCAACCCAGCAATCAGGGGCTATTCTGTGGTCCCCAAGTGAGCAAAGGAATAGCCTCATACATGCCCCTTAGGGACCAGTATCTCTTGCAACTTTGGGCAGATCTTCCAGAGGCCCCAGCAAGGGGCTTTCCCAGGTAAAGAAACAGTGCGGGCAGGGGGCCCAAAGCTTTGCATCCCACAAGGGGCCTCCTTCACACATCATCTGTTCTTTTGAAGCAGCATGTCATTTTCACCAAAGGATCGTATGCCACCTTTGTACTGCAGGGTAAGGGAAATGTTCTCAGAGTGGGGAAAGGGGTTTTTAAAACTACTCGCAAACAGACAGCATGGATGCCTAGTCAGGCCAATTGAAGTCATTCCAATGACTTCGGCTGAAGCTAATCCTAACCTTTCCAGGAGATATCAGCCTGCAAAAGTTGGTGACACAGTAAGAAACAGGTACCATCTGACTTCTGGTCACCACCATCCACTTATGCACAAAGTCAGTGTGATTTCTGAACATTTTAGTTAAACTCCTTTGCTTTAAACCAATTTGGGTTGGGTTTCCGGCACTTTTGCTTAAGAGTCTTGAGAATGGAATCAAAAGGGGGAGGTGAACTGGGTGGAGATGAGTTCTAGTCATTTTTCTCTGGTAACTGATTAGACTGCAGCAAATCCTTTCCTCTTACAGCCCTCAGAAGGGGGGGAGCTGCTGTATGGAATTCCATCCTGAGCTGTCAGGGTGAGGCTTTGGCTAGAAGACTTCTATTTCTGTCTGCCTCACACACAGTGGACAGGTGTATAACACCTCATCTGAAGAAGACTATGCAGATCAAAACAGAAAACCAACACCTGTATGGCTTCTGGGCACTTTCTGGTACCAGCCTTCAGGGGACTCAGAACTTCAAGAAAGCTGTTTGCTGAGGTTCTTGGTTCTGGCCCCATCAATCTGCAAGCATCTATTTGATGGGGCAAATAACTAGAGCACCTGGAAAAACGTTGTAGTGTTATTCAGAGGGCAGTTATCGTCCTGCTGGAACCTGCACTTCAGAGGGAAGAGCGACTCTGGAATGACTGAACATGAGGACAAGTGAGATGAGCGTCATGGCAGTAAAACGCTATAGGACAAGAAAAATCCCTCTCTCTGAGGAATTCTGGGTGAGACACCAACTTAGAGACTCAACAGAAGAGCAGGTTCTGATCTGGTCATGTCTGGCAAGAAACATGAATAGAAGATGTATGGAATAGTTAACAGAGGAAATGCCCTAGGCTAGCTGACTGAACCACAAGTGGGATCCAGTTCTGACCCTCGACTGGGTGCCATGCTGAGGGCACACATGGTCTCATTTCAGCCACAAGCTCCTTCTGAGGCAGCCATCATCCTCCTGTGACCTCTATGCTGATATAAGAAGAAATACTACTCCTGATGCACAGCTCCTAAACCCCTGTGTTGTCCTAAGCAGTAGGAATGCTAAGAACATCTTCTGTTCTATTATTTAATGTTTGACTTTTGCTCCTAACACAGAGCTCCAAAGTCATTTGGAATTTTCTGGGTGATAGGAGTGGTTTTTGCTCCTCAGGAAAGCATATGTTTCTGTTTGGGACCCTTCCAGACCTCATCCTATATGTCTCTTAATCTGGCTGTTTCTTTGTATCCCTCAAAAGTCCTTTATAATAAATCAGTGATGTAGGAAGTGAATTGTTTTCCTGAGTTCTGTGAGCTGTTTTGGCAAATGGTCACACCTAAGGAGAGGGTCATCCAACCGCTAATTTGTGGTGAAATCAGATAGCAGTTGTGAGAAACTCGGGGACCCAACGCATGCAGTTGGCATCGGAAGTACAAAGTAACCTTGAGGGAGAGAGCCCCTAAGCTGTGAGCGCTCACCAATGGGTCAGTAGTGTCAGCAGTGAACTCAGCTATAGAGTATCCAATCAATGTCTGAAGAGGTGGGAAACTGGTTGCTGTGGGACTCAGACATCTGACCACAGAAGTGTTGGGAACACTAAGAGTTTAGAGAAAGATAGCAGGATTTCCCTAAATAGCAAGTAAGGAACTGGAGGTACCGATAGATAATGTGGCATGACCAAAGTCACACAGGATGAGATGAATTGGAAGCAGCCTCAAGAGCTGGGCCATGTTCTAGCCTTTGGGTCTGATCTGGAGGGAATAATGTCAACCTCACATTTCTTTTTGAGACAGGGTCTCACTTTGTAGTTCAGGCTAGCCCTGCGCTCACTATGTAGCCCAGGCAAACCGCTGTGAACTCAGCAATCCTCCTGTCTCTGCCTCCCAAGTGCTGGGAATACAGGCGTGAGCCACCATGCCCGGCACTAACCTCACACTTCTGAGTCTACAGGAGCTCGGAAAAGGAGAAGGAGCCCTGGAGAAGGATCTGGGAGGCAGAGGGAAGCACTCACCTATCAAAGCAGGCCATGCGGTCTTTCAGAGCCTGCACAAAAGGGAGGATCCAATGGTGGCGCAGAACCACGCTCTGAGACAGGCTGAGGTGGAAGGCCTCCATCCTCACCAGCCGGGGCACACAGGCCTGAGCGCGTGGCAGCAGCACATCAAGCAGATCTGGGAACTCCTCCTTGGCTTCATCTACAGGGAAGAGTGGAGAGGGTAGGCTGTTATCTTAGCCAAGGTATCATGGCTGGCTGAAGAAGCTCAGAAGATAGAGGAGCCCTCCTTACTCTGGCTTTAAGAGTAGCTCATGTCTATATAGGTTATTAATGTTTTAATGTGCATTTCTGCTTACAAAAGCCACACATGTTCATTGTAAGAACTCAAGTACAGGCCCAGGGATTTAGCTCAGTGGTTCCGGTGCCTGCCTTGCAAGTGCAAGGTCTGAGCTTGATCCCTGGTAGCCACCTCCCCCCAATTCAAGTACACAAAAAATATATAGGAGACTACTGGTTTCCAGTCTGGCATATAAACAGCTTGGAAGTTGTCACCCCATTCTAACAAGTAAAATCCTCAACAAACAAAAAGCAGCTCCGAGTTCGATCCCTGGTACTGGAAAAAAAAAAAAAAAAAGAAGCTCTCCCTAGGCACATAAGAGAATGAGAGATCCACAGGTGAACACAGAGACTTAGAAATTAGGAGACTGGAAACACATGAGCTGAAACCTGCCGGAATGAGGGCCAGGACTGTAACGGTCAGTGATAACAGACAAACTGCTGGAGACCCAGGGTGTAGAAATGCAAAGTTAGGACCCACAGAGCAATGCCCACCCTGCAAAGTTTATCTATGGGAGCTCGACCAGGTTTTCACAGAACTTCAGAGAAAGATCCTCTTGTGTTTCTGGCAGGAGACTGAAAAGAAACCATTTAGAAATAGTGGGAGCTGTTTTTTTTCACAATGTCTACCTTCGGAAAAATTTTCACTAGAGCCTAACATGGTGGGCTCTTATCACAGCTTAACTCTAGGGGAAGGGAAACACCCAACTCCAGCTGCTGCTACCCTTCCTGTCCCACGTGAGAAAGGAAAAGCCCAAAAACCCGTGAGAGGGTCACTGGGCAGAGGCTCTGGCTCACCAGACGACGGGACGTGATTCCAGGGCCACGACATGTCCCCCTCCACCTCGCCACCTTACTGAGGCCCCACGTACCATGGTCCTTACA